>JAULKM010125242.1:0-20275 GCA_032355605.1 Rubia tinctorum | reverse complement strand
CTCGAACGAGCTCGAGCTCGAACACGAACATAGTAATTTTTTTCGAGCTCGAGCTCGAGCACACAACTACTCGATCTTGGCTCGGTTCGTTTACACCCCTAGTTTTGAGGTCTTATGCCACCTCCTCTGTATCCAACCTCCTGTTACTGTGTTCCGTGTTTTTTGTCATTCAGCCAGGATGCCCCCGGACTGGACTTTCTTGAAATTCCAGCAGGATGAGGTCAAGTTGTTGACTGATCTTCCCACTCACGTTGAGTGGACGAGGTGGTTAGTCTTTGCGGACAAGGACCTCGTCTGGGGCCTTGCTGATAAGGAGGGGGTCACTTACCCCTCCGGGCCAGAAAAGGGGCGGGGTTCTCGTCCTACTGCTATTGAGACTTTTTTCTCTGCAACCTTCTATTTCCCGCCTTGAGGTCATGAGCATTAGGTGGGACCAACTCTTGCGTGACTCCACCCTTCGTGTTGTCGCCCTTCCATATTTTCCTGATACAATTTCTTTCAGTTAGGTTCTCGCCAATTTGAGTAGTATTCACTACTTTGGATGGATTATTAACTCTGCATGCTACTCTCCTTTTCTTTTCTCCTTTTTTTATTAGTTTCTGATATTTCTCCTTTTCGTTTTGCAAAAATGTCCGTGGCTACTTTTCTTGGGGATCTGTAAAGGCTTCATTGTCGGGCTGGGAGCAGCCGTCCACCCTCTCATGCTGAAGACGCGACTAGCATCGTTGATCAACAAGTGGAGGCGATTGATGTCTCCACCGACACTGATGTCAACGAGGATGAACCTACTTTGAAGAGGGCTCACCGCAGGTTTCGAAGAGGAGGAGAAGATAGTAAGGCAGGTCCCAGCCTGACTCCATGCACCATCATCTCAGAAGAAGTCCCAGAGATGCCCGCTACCAGTCATCAGGTCCTCGCTTTGGAAACCCGACCTATTTCGGCGATCCCCTTCTCACCTCCATTTGCGCACGACTCTTTTTCCAGAGATATGCTCCAAGTTCCTTACGCAGCGCCTCTGCTCGGACAGAACTGGTTTCCCAGGCCTAGCCCATTCCAGACTTCAACACTTGGCAACACGAACGCTTTCTGAATGTCGTCGGTACCAACTCTTTGGTCGACCGGTCAGCTATGGCCGTTCTTGAGGTTTGTTTTATCTTCTTCTTTATTTATTTTTCCTTTATTTTTTATTTGTGCTTATTCATTTTCCCCTTCTTATTTTAGCACCTCTACTCCATCAAGGCCATGTAGGAAGAAATCAACAACTTTTGGGCAGAAAATGATGAGTTGAAGTGCGGCCTGACCTCCCTGCATTCCTAGGTTGATCGTGTTGTGGAGCTGGAGCAGGATCTGGAGTTGGATAAGGGTGTCACTGGCTCTCTGGAAAGCTCCATGAACCATGCTGAGGCCAAGGTTGCTGACCTGAAAAACTTCCATGAACGGGCCTTCACTCGGGGCTTCTTGAGCCTTTATTCCCTTGTGGTGCGGAGCAATAAGGCTTTCGAGATGTTGAGCGGCGCTCTGATGAAGGCCATTGACTTCTAGTCTTGCACGGAGGATGAAGACCAACTGCGAGCTGGCCTTTGTGATGCCTTTCTTCCTTTCCGGGAATACAACTTCACTGAGTATTTCTAGCAGCTGTACCCAGGGATGTCATTGGCTGAGCTGGATAATTAGACCCCCGACGGTATCCCCCCTGAGGCTGATTAACATTCCTCTAGCGGGACTCAGCTACTGGCTGCAGACACGATGGTTCCAGTTGAGAAAGTTGCTCAAGCTACCTGCAACCCAAAGAAAAACGCGACATCGGGAAGGTTAGTGCAAGGAGTGAACCCGGGGAGATTAGCACCAAGGTCCTTGAGGAGGCTGGAGGAGAAGATGGTGCGGCGAAGCCCTAAAGAAAGAAGACTTCTATTTATTTTTCAGCTTTTCTCTTCTTCTTTTTTTTTCTGTTCCCCTGCTGATGGATGAAACATTTATTAGTGTGTTATTGTTTCACTTTTTTTTATTTATATAAAACTCTTAACTTTAATTTCCCTTTTTGATTTGGTCTTCAGATGTCTTTGTTAAAAAATATTTCAGCCCGAACTGCTTTAGCTTATATTTTTTCCAGTGCTTGTCATGGTCGGGGCCATCATTCTTCTCGCCTTCTCTTCCCTTTTCATAAGAAACTTGACCTGCAGCCGTGCCACTTACCGGGGTTTTAATTTGCATCTTCGACCTGCAACTAGTTCACTTAACTTCGGCATCGATTGTCGTCAGAGTTTTTTGGTCTTTGTCTTACGTAACCTTGCTTGCCATTGTGTTGGCTGTTGGGGCCAGTACATAGGCTTTATCCTGTGTTCCGACTCACGCTTCCCCGACTTTGGCATTTGCAGACAAAGTCATTTTCCTTAGCCCCTTTGAGATTAAACTTGAACTTTGTGCTGGTAGTTTGCGCCAGCGCGGTAACTTTAGCCTGAATCGGGCCTTTCTACGACGCTGGGTGCGGTTGGAGATTCATTTTCCTTAGCCCCTTTGAGATTCATCCATCACTTTCAGCTGGCAATTTGTGCCACCGCGACAACTTTAGCCTGAATCGGACCTTTTTCCGGCGCTGGGTGCGGCCTGAGATTCATTTTCCTTAGCCCCTTTGAGATTCGGCCTACACTTTGCGCTGGCAGTTTATGCTAGTGCGGAAACTTTAGCCTGAATCGGGCCTTTTTCCGATGATGGGTGTGGGCGAAGATTCATTTTCTTTAGCCCCTTTGAGATTTGGCCTGCACTTTGCGCCAGCTAGACAAATTTAGCCTAGATTGGGCCGTTCTACGGTGCTGAATGTGGCCAGAGATTCATTTTCCTTTTCATCCTACACTTATTATAAGCATTACACAAAAAAGAAGGCGGGGACGCAGATCGGGGTTTTCTCGGGATCACCTTCCTTTCACAGGCCTTCAACAAATTTGATCCCTTCAGGAACCCCGTCTCGCCGACCCGTCATATTAAACAGCCCAAAATCATTTATCATGAGTACGTAAATTTACAATCGCTTTAAGCGTAGTACCTTCTCAGTTTAGCTATGTTCCAGGTCTTGGGAATTGGTCTCCCATCCATCGGCTCCATTTTTTATGCTCATTTTCCTAGTACCTCAGTGATGCTGTATGGGCCCTCCAATACAACATCAAGCTTCTTCTGACCCTGAGCTCGACTTGCTTCATTCTTCCTTAAATCTAAGTCTCCCACTTTCAAGGATCTCACTCGTACCCTTCTGTTGTAATGTTGTTCCGTCCAGGACTTGTACACTTCTTCCTTTAGTGATGTCTTCTCCCCGAGTTCATCCAGAGCCTCTAAGTTCTCCCTGATATCTCCTTCATTTTCTTCCTGGATCAATGGTTCTGCTACTCTCCTACTGGGCACTGCTACTTCTGGAGGAATTATCGCCTCCGTCCCGAAACATAGCATGTGCGGTGATTCTCCTGTAGCGGTTCTTGGCATAGTCTTGTATGCCCACAGCACACTCTTTAATTATTCTTCCCATTATCCTTTGGCTTATCCCAACCTCATTTTTATCCCTCGAACAATCATCCTGTTTGTCACTTCTGTCTGCATGTTTGCCTGCGGGTGGGTTAAATATGAGAACTGATGTCTTATGTTCAACTCTGCGCACCATGACCTGAAAGTTAATGAGCGAATTGTTTTCCATTGTTGCTTAAAATCATTTGCGGGATGTCGATCACGCACACTATGCTCCTCCAAGAAAAAATCATGATTCTTCTTCCTATTATGCTTGCCACGGCCTCCGCCTCCACCCATTTCGTGAAGTAATCAATTGCCACAAGTAAAAAATCTATTTCTTCCTACGGCTAACGGAAATGGTCCTGCGATAATGATCTCCCATTTTGCAAAAGGCTAGGGTGACCTTATGAACGTTATTCTTCCTGCCAGAAGCCGATGCATTTTTGTGTGTTCCTGACACCTGCGACATTCCTTGGCCAACTTTTCCGAATCCTCCTTCATGGTTGGCCAATAGTATCATGGCCTTAATACCTGTAGCGCCATTGTCCTTGCTCCCTGATGACTACCGCATCTTCCTTCATGAATTTCCTTGAGAATTAGTTCTGCTAGCTTTGAACCTACGTATATGAGCCACAACTCTATGTAGCCCTTCCTGTACAGCAGCCCGTTTCTGACAGCATACTGTAACACCTTTCTTTTTACCATTCTTTCCTATTTTTCCTCGGCCGACAGTTTCTCATACTACATGTAGTTATGAATAGGTGTTTTCTAATCAGTCGTTGGTTCAAGTATCACCATTACCTGCTGTGCATCTGTCGACCTGCAAGCTAGCTCCTCGACTAGCACGATCTTTGTTAAGTGTGCATGAGTTGAGGAGGCTAGCTTGCTTAATGCATCCACTCTTGTGTTTTGCGACCTGGGAACCCTGGTGATATTAAATTCTTCAAACTCAGCCGCTAAGCTCCTGACCTTATCATGTACTTCATCATTGTCAGCTCCTTGGCAGCATATTGTCCGTTATACTGGTTGGCTACCAGTATCGAATCTCCTTAGGCCTGCAGCCTCTTTGCTCCAATCTTTCTCGCTATCTTCATGCCCGAAATTAGAGCTTTGTATTCAACTTCATTGTTTAAGGCTGGGAACTTGAATCGTAGGACGCATATTGAGTCCACTACTTCCAGGCCCTCTATTCCGGAGGCTCTATCTACGTATAACTTCCATATGTTCATAACCATTTTCTCACCCCAACTCACAGACTGGGGCTAGCCTTTTACTACCGCCCCCTTCATTTTTTCCTCCTTTGGCATTTCTACTAAAAAATTGTGCCATCACCTGCCCTTAATTTCCCTCTTTGGGCCATATTCAATGGCGTGCTCTCCCTGCTTAACTGCCCACTTCATTAATATCCCTGAGCTTTTCGGCTTGATCAGTATCGCTTTGAGTGGTTGATTCGTCAGGACCACCACAGGGTGCGCTTGAAAGTACTGCCTCAACCTCCTTGCGGCATAGACCAGGGCCAACGCTAGCTTCTCTTGATTCGTGTATCTATGTTCAGGACCCTGCAGGGCCCGACTAACGAAGTATACTAGTCTCTGTACTTTTTTTATCTTTAACTAGCGCCCCGCTCACGACTTCATCGCTTGCTGCACATAAAAGTATAGGGTTTCCCCCTTTCTTAGACTGGTCAACTTGGGAAGATCTTTTAGGTAGGTCTCCAGCTCCTCAAATGCCTTCTCTTGTAACTCTCCCTTTGCACCATCCCCATTTTTTTTCAGCACATCCTTTCAGAGTTGTGATAAATGGGAGCGCTCTATTAGCTGCTCATGACATTAAATGATTCATAGCTACTAGATTCCCATTCAGGCTTTGAACCTCATTCACCGTGCTTGGCGGTTTCATTTCTAAAATCAGTTTCATTTTTTGGGGTTCGCGTGCAGGCCCTCATTTGATACCATGTGCCCCAGGAAATTCCCTGCCCCCACTCCAAATTGGCACTTGGCTGGGTTTAGCTTCATCCTGGTCTTCCTGAAATGCAACAAGGTCTCCCTGACGTCCCCTACGAAAGTATCTTAATGGCTACTTTTTATCACCATGTCATCTACGTACACCTCCAGGTTTCTCCCAATCTGTTTCTGGAAAAAATTATCCACCGCCCTTTAATATGTTGCTCCGGTATTTCTCAGGTCAAAAGACATCATACGATAACTAAAATCCCCCTTGTCCGTGATGAAGGCAGTTTTCTCCACATCACTTTCCAGCACGAGGATCTGGTGGTATCCCTTATATGCATCAAGAAAACTTTTGATTGGGTAGGTTATAAGAGGGTCTACCTTCTAGTCAATGATAGACAAAGGGTAGCAGTCCTTAAGGCAGGCCTTGTTCAGGTCTGTATAGTCTACACACATCCTCCAGCTGCCATTGGTCTTCTTAACCAGAACTGGATTGGCCAGCAAGGTTAGATAAGGGATTTCTTCCAGAATCCCCGCTGCAACTAGCTGGCTCACCTCCTTGTTGACCACTTCATTCCTTTCTCTGCATAACATCCTCCGCTTCTGCATGACTGGTCTGCAAGAGGGGTCTATCGTCAGCTCATGAAAGCCTACATCCTTTGACACCCCCGTCATATCTTCCGGTTTCCAAGCGAAAGCTCCCCCGTTCTCCTCCAGTACCTTTATCAGTTGGTCTTTCACCTGAGCTGGGAGGTCAGTTCCTACCTTCACCGACCAGCCTTTATTCATAATCACAGTTTCTACTTCTGCGCCAAGCCTTGATGGGTCATTTCCGTCTATGATTAACCTGACAGGTCTTGCTTTGCTGACATGCATATCATAGCTCCCACCTTCATCACCTCATTCCTTTTGTTGAGTGTAATCTTGTGGAACTCTCTGGCTCTTTACTGGTCCCCCTTTACTATATCTATCCCCCCTCTGGTCAGGAACTTCGACAACAAGTGCAGGATCGACACTATGCCTTTAAGCAATGCTAACGCCGGTCTTCCTAGTATCAAATTGTAGGGGTTGTTTGCCTTTACAACTATAAATTCTAGGACCACAGTTTTACTTCTCTCGCCTTCTCCCACCATCACCAAGAAGAGTATGGTGCCTTCCGACCATACTGTCCTGTCTGCAAAGTCCACTAGTGGGGTGCTCGTCCATTCTAACTTCCTCTTGGTATTCTCATCCAACTTCTTGAAACAATGCTTGTACATGACTTCTGTCGAGCTTTCTCCATCGACATAGGCCTGGTGAATCCTCTTATCTATTACTCTGACTGTAATCACCATCACATCAGCCCCTGTCGTCCTGTCCAGTATCGGGTTGCTATCGTCAAACATTATTACTTCGTTTGCTCTCAGCCTTCTCTTCTCATGCGTTGGCTCTTGGGTCTGCCTGCAGCATACCTTTCGCTGATATTCATTCCTTTTCCTCCTGCGCTCCCACCTATGATGGCGTATATATCTGTCACCGTGGATACTCTCTCTTTCACCGGGGGTATTCTCTCCCTGTCTTTTATAGTGTTCATCAACTTTCTCAGCTCTGGCCACCCCCTTTCCCTTGTCTCTCCTTCGCTCCCTATCAGGGCTCCTTGCCTTACCTTGATTGTCCTGCTACTTTCGAAATCCTCCATACTTTTTCTTGCCCTGGTAGGTGGCCCTGTTATGATCCTACGCAATTTTTGTAAAATTTGCTAGCTCCCCGCTCTACACTGCATCCTCTATGTAGTGCCCCAGGTGAATACAGTCGTTCATGTCATAGCCATGGTCATCATGGTACTCAAAGAACTGGGACTTATTCCTCTTCTTTGAGGCATCTTCATCCTGGATGGAATGTCCATGAAGCTTTTTCCTGCACATAAGGTGAAAATCTCTCTGGGTGTTTTGATCAGAGGGGTGAAAATTCTCTCTGACTTGTTGAGCCTGCTGTACATCTGCCTGCTGCCTGTTCGATCGGCCCCCCATTTTCTTCATTCTTCCCTCTGAGCTGTCCTTGTAAGCCCTGCGCTGACTGTGGCCCCCCTAATGCTTCTATTCTCATTTTATCAGCACGGTTCAGAGAGCGTTTACGCTGTGAAAATTTATGACTCTTCTCATCAATTCATCAACAGTCGTTGGCGGGTCCAGAGTGAAATATCATAGAAGCAATCCATTCCTGAGGCCATTCACAAATGTGTCAATGAGTAACTGGCTACTCCTCTTCTCCATGTGGTTTGCCTCATCGTTAAACCTCTCCCAGTATGCCGACAGTGTTTCCGCCGGCTTCTATCGAATGGCAAGCAGTTCCGACCTCATTTTCTAAAACTTTTTCCTTTACATGAAATGGGTTAAGAACTTTTCCTCTAGCTGGTTGAAGCTGTCTATCATCCCTTCTTCCAGGTTCCTGAACCATACCTTGGTCACGACTGTCAGGGTGGTTTCAAACACCTTGCACTAAATAGCATGTGGTATCGCAAAAGTGGCCATGTTGGTACAAAAGGTGTGCAAATGGTCTTCCGGGTTTGCCTCGCCATTGTACTTGCCCAAGTTCATTAATATTTTCAGCTTCGGGTCTGCCGTAAGCAACTATATCTGTCAGGTAAACGACGAGCCCCTAGCCTGCCTATCTGGGCCCTTCTCTCTTTCTTTTGGTGGTGTCTTTCGCTCAGTCTTCTCTTTGTTCCTATGGGGTGGTACATGACCTTCTTTCCACTCGCGGTCTGCCATTTTTTCCTCGGGTCCAACACGCCTCTTTCCCCCAAGGAGGCAGTGCTTCTCTCCTATTAATCCGCTTAGAACTGTTTGCGATACCTTCTCTCTTCCGGTGGGTGCCTCAAAATCTCCCTCTTGTTCCGGGAAAAGCTCCATTGGGCGCACGTCATGTCCCCTCCACCGAGGTTGCATGTCCTGCATTTCCTTTAACTTGTTCATCATCTCCTTCTGGGATGCCATTATCATTTGAAGGATCTCTGAGATGTTTGCCACCTCCTCCGCCGTGCGAATTTTATGCCTCTCTCCTGTCGGCGTGAGTGTTGGAATGGGTTCATCCTCTTGTTTTACTTCCTCTATTGTCACCTGGTTGTACGAATTCCCTCCCTCCCGTGCCTCCAATTTCTCCAATTTGCGCGGATGTTAAAAGTTTATCACGATCCCTATAGACGTCGCCAATTTTAGTACCAAATTTCGTAGTGTGTTCAGCGATGATCCACACCAGCCCAATATGCACCTGAACCTACAAGAAAGTCAGGGAGAGGTTAGGCAGGAAGGCACATGGCCGTGTAGAAGCGTGTCCAAGTGAATAGTATACTGATTGGAAAATCTTACCTTGTGTCATACATTCTTCCTCGTTATATGTTATTTTGGTGGCTAATGGGACTGGAGCTGTCCCATTAGTGCCCGTTTCCTGCCTTCCTGATACTTACTGGGCCATTAGGCTCATACATTATCATCATGCAAAACATAAGTCTCATCGACATGATCATCACAATTGAAGCTCAAGGTATGATTTTTTTATCACTCTCATAGGCAATCATTCTTATTATCATCGAGAATCTCATCTAGGCAATCATCAACAATCATGCAAGAGTTTTCACATTAAGCAAGTTCATCACACAAAGTTATGCCATTGAACATAACAAAGGGAATAGGTGAATCATGCTTAGACTCATAGATATCAAATCCCACCTTATCAATATCATCCTCTAAGGTTAGTGTTCCCAAATGAACATCTTTCTTAGTTCTTGATGTTTTAAGAAAAGGCATCCCCAATAAAATTGAGGGCGCACCACCATTGTGCATTACCAAGGACATAAAAGTCTGCCGAAAACACTAAATTTCCTACTCTAATCATTACATCCTTAAATAAACCTCGAGGGCTAGCTTGGGAGCGATCGGCCAATTGGACAATTACCCTAATTTCCTTAAGCTCGCTTACGTCTAGGTTTTCATAAAGGCTAGAAGGGATCACATTAACAGATGCTCATAAGTCATTCTTGCATTTTCACCAATTTTCCACCTTAAATGATAGGAATTGAAAACACCCCAAGGTCATCACGTTTCTTAGGAAAGTTCCTATGATTTAGAGTAGTCACTCCTCCTATTTTCAAATTTCCTACCTTCCTAATTGATTTGTTCCTCTTCTTAGTGCATGCAACTTTGAAGAATTTTGCATAGGAAGGAATATGCTCAATCAAATCCAAAATTGGAATGCTAACCTCAACCTTATCAAAGATCTTTCAAATGTTTTCATAGTTGGTTGCCACATTCGGCCTTCCCCTAAATGTACTAGGGATAGGTAGTGGGGGATTCACCCTCACCTTGGGTGTAGTAGGCTTTTTGAAGGGCTCCTTCTCTAAAACCATCCCACGCTCCTCTAAGTTGGTCTTGTTGGTTTCCACAATCAAGTCGTCCTCCAGCAAGAGTTCCTTCTAGGGCTCCTGCACCTCCTTCCATATCTTAGCTTCCATGTGCTCACATTTCTCTGATTGAGGTGTGGTTGGGAAGGGAACTTGCCGGAATCTTTTGCCTCAAGTCGGCTCGCCAAGGTGGAGAGTTGCCCGACTTAGATTTCATGGTTTTTAATGCTTGAAAAACCCTAGTCCTAAGATCTTAAATCTCACGCCTTGTGCGCTCTATAAAAACATTTTGTTTCTTAGCCAATTGGGAAACAACTTCCATGATATCTTCTCGATTCGACTTATAGAGTGAGAAGGTTTTGTTGGAAGGTCTTTCGCCCCTTGGATAGGGTTGAGGTGGAGCTTATCCATCTCAATTATACCTTTGAACTTAATTGTCCTTGCACTAACAAAAGTTAAGGTGATCGCAATAGGGTTGGAGGTATTCACGCAGGGGTCTTCCTTTTCACCTCCTTGGTTCTCTAGAACCCTTGTGTTGTTTCCCCCTACCGAATTGTTGTCTATTTCCACCATTGAAGTCCAATGCCTTCACCTCTTCCAAGTCTTCCATCATTTGTGGACAAGTGTCGGTGTGATAATTGAGACTACATATGCCACAAACCTTGACTTGGTGAAATCTCCCTTACATGAATTCCTTCATCATAGAAGCAAGCGCTTGGACTTGTTCTTCTAGCTTGGGAGATTGAGTTTGCTCATCCATTGTTTTCACTCGAGTTCTAGTACTAAACTGCCATATTCCATTGGCAATTTCTTCGAAGAGCGCCATCGCATCCTTTGGACTCTTGTTGGAAATTGAACCACAGCATGTGGTCTTCACCATCTCAATGTCATCATTGCATAGTCCTTCAAAGAAATAATACACCAAGTCTCCCTACTTGAAGGATGATATGGACAACTTTTCAATAGCCTCTTAAATCTCTCCCAATACTCGTAAAGGGATTCATTTGTAATCTGGGATATATTGGAGAGATGTTTCTTGAGAATAGTAGACTTGGAAGCCGAAAAGTACTTCTCGAGGAACTTTTGCCTCATATCCATCCTACAAATGATGCAACCAAGTGGAAGATAGTATAACCAATCCCTGGCCGCTTCTTGCAACAAGAAAGGAAAGGATCTTAAATTGTAGTCTTCTTCCAAAACTTCCTGCGGCTTCGTATTTGTGCAAACAAGGTGAAACACTGACTAGTGTTTGTTTGGATTTTCACCGGCCATCTCGTAGAATGTTGACAAACATTGGATCATAGCGCTCATGAGCTCACAAGTCACATTCGGTGGCAAGGGTGGGAAGACAATACATAGGGGTTGATTCTACAAGTTAGGACCCATCAACTCCCTAAGTCTGCGATTGTACTCCGCCATTTCTGCGGTTTCTTCAACTACAAAATTTGGTTCTTGTGGAACCCCTACTCTAGCTCTCCTCCTCCTTCTTATCCAACTGTCTGCATACTCTATTAGATAAAGTTCCTAAGTTCATGACAAGAGTATGTACCATAAACTAGGAGCCAAAAAATACACAACTAGAAGAAACACCAGCACAAGGATTAGAAGTACACGGATCACTATCACAAAGGCTCAACAAAAAAACCAACAAAACCAACACTAACTACTCAACTAACAATCTATGAAAGCTAATGACTAGACCTTTACACTAACATCCCCGGCAGCGGTGCCAAAATTTGAACCGCCCCCTCCTGGCGTCACTAAATAAATATCCTTTTCACGAAAGATCTATTAAACTGAAAGGAGAGCTAAGTGGTCAAAGATAGAAATTTATATTGTTTCTCCCATTCCTACTACTATGCTACCTATGGGGTAGATAGTGGCAAGACCGGGATTGTCCACAGAGATGTTAGGAATCTAAAAGTTGACTACATACAACCACGATCGGGTCGTCAATCCAACCACGTTCTAGGAATGGCTAGAATTGCTAAAACAAGATTTAGGGGGAGGTGGTTTTTAACAATTGTTAGCAAGCATAATCACATGAGAATAAAAATATATAAACTAGCACTTGGGGAGCATTTGCGTAACATGATCGTAGTTGTCTCGATGCCCAATTCAATCACATACAAGATGTACAAGCCTATTCAAGTGTTTATGGAAAGTTGTGTAGTCTCCATACCTGTCACGTAAGGTGCGCATGTAATCATCCATCGGCACTGCCTCCATAATTAGGGGAGTGCAACAATGGCCCTGCCTGTTGTGCAAATCTAAAACTCCCCGTACAATTACGTCCCGTGTATTACACCACATATGCTTCTCCCTAGACCTACAAAGGTAAAGGAAGTGAAGCACCTTATTGATGGCTCCAGGGTTGCGTAACGCTAACCCTAGTTTTCTACTAACGCTATCTCAATTCGTAACCCTTTGGGCTAATTTTTCGGCTAAGACTATTATATGGTCGATCGCAAAGTTGACTCAGCAACCCACATGCACACACCCATACGGTCCTAGACTCTCTTTACCTCCAAGCACATCTAGGTTTCCTTCCCTGGGGGATTTCAATAAGTGTGACAACATGAAAGTAGACTACGGTGTGTGACAATCTTAGTGTGACAATCATGCCATTAATAAGAACATGAAGAACAAGCCAACATAATAATTATAAACACTAGAAATAGGTAGATCTGGGGAATCTCACAAAACAAACACCAAATCATAATACAGAAGGCCATGGTAGTCCATGGCCTTCTGTTTACTACCATCCTTGCGAATGACCTTCAAATATATTTTATCGCCTTCGCGGATGTCCTTCCACAAGATGATATCAAAATAGTCACGATCAACCAACTAGTAAGCTCACAAAAGAAAATCTATGTGCTCATGAATACAAAATGTCTATTTGATTAAATTAATTCTACAAAACTTGGGATTTAGATAAGAAAATCAATAACAACCATCTACACTCTTTGTCGTGTAAACCTAACTAAAACTAGCAATCAACCAAGCAAAACATACTAATAAATATGTCAAATGCATTGATTAATGCATGCTATAAGTAGGAAAATATTGGATCATGCCGCTCTTGAGCTCACAAGTCACATTCGGTGGCAAAGGTGGAAAGATAATACTTAGGTCTTGATTCTCCATGTTATGAGCCATTAACTCTGTAATGGTGCGATTGTCCTCTGCCATAACTACAGTCTCCTCAACTACAAAAGTTGTCTCTTGTGGAACACCTACTCTAGCTTTTCCCCTCATTCTTCTCCAATTACCTACGCTTTCCGTTAGCTAGTGTAGAGTTCCATGGTTCGTGGCACGAGTATGTGTCATAAACTAGGAACTAAACAATGCCCAACTAAGAAGAAATACTAGCCCAAGGATTATAAGTACACAAGTCACTATCACAAAGGTTTGACAAAAAACCAAATCAAGCAAACAAAAAAACCCTAACTACTCAAATAACAAGCTATGCAAGTTAACGATTAAACCTTTAGACAAGCATCCCCGACAGCGGTACCGAAATTTGACTCACCTCCCCTCATCTTCGTTAATCTCAAGAAGAGGCTTGATTTGGTCAAAGATAAAACAAGTATGAAATAATGAATACAAATATAAACCCCAAGTTAAATTACTACTCCATAAGTATTGAACCAAAATATTTCATTGGATTCAATGACCTTGGGCAAAACAAGAAGAAAAGAAATTAGAAAGAAGGGAGAAACCCTTTCTCTCTCTACATACCCTTAGGAGAAAAGAAACAAAATGAGCTAAAATTAAACCCTAGTAGACGTAGGCTCAAATATATTGTAGTAGGAAATTAGGCCTTGAAAAAAGCCCAAAATAGAACAAAAAACCCTAGCAGCCAAAAATGACGCGGGCTGTGCAGCCTAGCACGATCGTACTTCTGGGAACTGTCACGACTTGTGTTGCCTAGCACGGCCATGCCAGCTGGGGCTAACATGGGTCGTGCTATAGGAGAATGCACTCACTAAATCAAGAAGGGAGCTAAGTGGTTAATGATAGAAATTTATATTGGTGCCCTCATTCCTATAGATAGTGGCAAGACCGAGGTCGTCCACGGAGATTTTAGGAATCTAAAACTTAAATACACATAGCTACGATCGAATCATCAACCTGACCACATGCTAGAAATACCTAGTATTGCTAAAATAGGATTTGGGGGGGGGGGAGTTTACTAACAACTACGAACATGTGAAATCACAAGAGAATAAACTATATAAACAAGCACTTGTGGAGTAATTGTGTACATTATCGGTGTTGCATTTTGATCCTCAATTCCATCACATACAACATGTAAAATCTTATATTAGTGTTTACGTCATGTGGTCTGGTTGATGATCAACACTTCCTCATACCTATCACGTAGGGTGTGCTTGTAATCTTTCATCGGTACCTCCTCTGTAATTAGGGGAGTGCAACAACAGCCCTACCTGATGTGCTGATCCAAATCTCCCTAGTATGATTACATCCCGAACAATAAACCACGAATGCTTCTCCCTAATCCTGCAAAGGCAAAGGGGGTTAATCACCTTATCGATGGCTCTAGGGTTGCATAAAGCTAACCTTAGTTTTCTATTAATGCTATCTCTATCTATAACCCTTCAGACCGATTTTTCGGCTAATAGTAGTGTATGGTCAATCTTAACATTGACTCGGCGACCCATATGGACACACCTATACGGTCCTGAACTATCGTTACCCCAAGCACATCTGGGTTTCCTTCTTCGGGGGATATCACTAAATGCGCCAACATGAAAGTAGACTACATTGTGTACCAATCTTAGTGTAACCATCATGCAATTAATAAGAACATGAAGAAAAAACCAACACAATAATCATAAACATATAGAAATATGCAAATATAAGGAATCTCATAAAACAAAAATCAAATCATGAATACAAATACAAACCAAAATTTAATTAACTACTCCCTAATTATTGAACCCAAATATTTCATTAGATTCAATGCATTTGGGCAAAAGAAAAATTAAGAGAAGAAGAGAAAATATTTTAGAGAGAATGAAGAGCTCTTTCCTCTCTCAACCCTACTCTTAAGAGTCTAAAATGAGCATAAATGTAAAACCCAGCAGACATAGGTTGACATAGATAATAGTAGGGAATTGGGCCTTGAAAAAGGCCAATACATGCTAAAAAACCCTAGAACCCATAATTGACACGAGTTGTGCAAAATGGTATGGGTCATGCTGACATGGGCCGCATGCCCTGGCACGGGCAGTGTAGCCTCGTGCCGATACGAGCAATGTTGGCTGGCATGGGGCATTGGCTGGTGCCCGTTTTGAACTTATGATTGTGCACCCCATGTCATTTAGTGTAGGTCGTCGGTTGGAAGCATTTATTTATCAGTTGAACGGCGTGGGTCATGTCATTCTTCGCACCCCTGTGGCATGTTCTTTGCATTTTTGGAGTTGAAACGATATGAACCGGGTGAAAATGTGGGGTCTGTGTCCATTCTTAGCCTCACGGATGATTTAAGTGACACAGGCCGACTGGTGCCAAATAGTTCATGCCAAGAGGGTGTCATACGGCCCATGCTAGAAGGCACGGTCTGTGCTTGGCGCCTTTGGCACAGACGGTATTAGAAGGGCAGCCTCGTGCCGGCTGGTGTCAGTTGGTGCTGGCCAGTCAGCTGGTTCATACTGGTTGATGCCACCTTCCATTTTTGACTTTGTTGAACTCAGACTCCACCTTTTCTGGCTTAATTCCATCTACTATGCATGCATTTGGTCCATGGCCTTTTGTCTACTACCATCCTTGCGAATGGCCTTCAAATATCTTCTGTCATTCTTGCGAATGGCCTTCAAATATCTTCTACCACCTTGCGGATGGCCTTCTACAAAATAATGCCAAAGTCCTCACGAACAACTTACTAATAAGCTCACAAAAGAAGACCTAGGGGCTCGTGAGAAGAAAGTGGCCATTAGATCTAACTAAGTCTACAAAACTATATATTTAGATATGAAAACCAACAACGGTCATCTAAATCCTTTGTAATGTAAACCTAACTAAAACTATTAATCAACAAAACAAAAAATGATAACAAATGTGTCAAATGCATTGGTTAATGCATGCAATAAGGTGCACATCACTTATTTTCTACCACTGTCACTCCACTCTTCTTAGGTACGACTTGGGTAAGACTATTGGAGATAGGGTATATCATAGTGGCTTTGAGTAGTGTAAGGACCTCTCCTTTTACCACTTACATCATCGGCATGATCAACCACGACTGAGGTTGCCTTACGATTTTTTCCCCTTCCTCCAATAATATTCGATGCATACAAGTCGAGGGGCTTATACCCTTACATCGTCAATAGTCCACCCTATGACTCCTAATACCTTCTTAGCACTTCAATTAATCTACCCTCTTAATCACTAATAAGCTTGTTAGAGATAATGACTGGTAATGTCTCCCTCACACCTAAGAAAACATATTTTAAATCTTCGGGTAAAGACTTGCATTCAACTACTGGTGGTTCCTCTGTGGAAGGCTTGGTTTATGACACCCCTAGTTCATTTATTTTTTCCGGGAGGGCTTCTAAGGGTTTCTCAATTTAGGGATCAACCTACCCCATGGTCTCGACCAAACTAGCATTATAGATTCAAAACATGCATCATCAATACACTCAATCTCTAAAGAAACCAACATGCTATCATAAAAAACATCTTACACAATTTCATCATTGATATCAACTGCATGCAAAGAGGATTCATTAAGAGGATACTTCATGCTTTCATAAATACTAAACTAAACAATTTCACTACCCCATTCCATGCTCAACTTCCCGTATGCACATCAATCTTAGCCACAGAAATTTCTATAAAAGGTCTACCTAAAAGTATAGGTGTGGCTTCGTTTTCATTTTCAATATCTAAAACATAAAAATCCGCCAGAAAGGTTAGTTCATTCACTCTAACTAATACATCCTACACAATAGCTCTCATGTATGAGGTGGAGCAATCGGCTAATTGAGCCACCACTCTGGTGACATGCAATTTACCAAGGTTCAAATATTTATACAATGAATATGGAATGCATTGATTGAAGCTCCTAGATCTATCATGGAATCTTGGATCAATGTATTTCATATTATTGAAAGAATGTTAAACATGTCGGAGTCATTGCATTTTGGGGGAAGGTTTTTTTTGCACAAAGGTAAAAATGTGATCGCTAAATTGTTCTACCGACCTATTCCTAGTATCGTGCTTTTGAGGTGCATAGTGCTTTAAAAAACTTAGCTTACCTAGGCATATGATTAATTGTATCAATGATAGGGATACTTACCGCACAACGCCCAAGAACCTCGGAGAGCTCCTTATTGCGTTCGTTCCTCCATATATGCTTCAATGCTTCCAAAAATGGGAGTGAAGGAGTCCCTCTCTCTAGCCTCTATTTTCCCCAAGTTCGGTTGCTTATCCTGTTTGAGTATACGTCCCTTCACCTCCATGTTCATTCTTTTAAGATTCTAGGGATCATCCATCCCACTCTTGTTGCATCTCATCCCACGTATGGTTTTCATAGATCTCCCTTATGTCCTCACATCCACGACACATGCTTGTGGGGCTTGGAACCCATGTTAGTTGTATGTAGCCTTTCTTTGTGCCTCGATTTTTAGGTGATGGACTGACAAGGATAGGGTATCAACTTGGGCTTCCAAGACTCTAATGCTAGAACATAACTTCGTGTCTAAGTCTCAGATTCTTTTTTGTGGATTCGGGAATGGAACTTCTCATTCGACTCGACCATGACTGTGATGGCTTGTTTAAGATAGCTGGATGTGTTGAGATCTTGGTTTTCCCAACGATTAACCCAATCTTCACAGTTGTATCCATCTCATTGCTCTTCACTCACAATGCATCGTCCACG
Organism: Rubia tinctorum; assembly: GCA_032355605.1. Taxonomy (NCBI): domain Eukaryota; kingdom Viridiplantae; phylum Streptophyta; class Magnoliopsida; order Gentianales; family Rubiaceae; genus Rubia; species Rubia tinctorum. Next base: position 2,547 of record JAULKM010125242.1, on the reverse strand, counting down.
GTACCTTGCTCCAATAGCTTTGATTTCATGCAATCTATGGCAACCATCGATGGGATGATCTCAAGAGAAAATCTTGCAACATTTTAGTTGTTGAGATCTTTTCTTTATGTGCTCCTTCATCATTGACACAAGAGTTTGCACCTGTTCCTCCAACTTTGGGTGGTAGGATCTTCCATATTACTTTATCCAATCCTCGAACGGGTACCAAAGAACATTGTCCCATTGGCCAATTCTTCAAACATGGTCATGGCTTGCTTGGGGATTTTCCTTTAAATAGAGTCATTCACTAGCGTCTTGTCCTTCTCGGTCTATCTGTAAAAGAAGAATTGTACAAACTTTCACTCCATGAATGGATGATATGGAAAGCTTTCCAAGAGACGCTTGAAATGCTCCCAATATCCTTACAGACTCTCATTGAGATGTTAGGAGATGTTCGAGATTTACTTCTTAAGTCCGGTGGATTTAGAGGCCAGGAAGAACTTCTCGAGGAATCCCCTCTTCATGTACATCCATGATGTGATAAACCCTGGTTGAAAGTAGTACATTACTACCCTAAGAAATAAGTCTACTCTAATAGCATTAAATTCATGGAAAACATAGGGATAAATGTCATGGATCTAAAAATAAATGAAGAGAGAAGATGAAAACCCCAGAGAGAGAATTTCTAGCCTCTTCTTCCTACCAAACTAACTAATAACTTGTACTTGTTAAACCCTAGAAGAGTAAAGGCGCTTTATATAGTGAAGGATATTTGAGCCTCAAAAAGCTCAAGTTTGGGAACCCTAGAGCCACGCTGGCATGGGTCGTGCCAAATTGAACGATACGACCAACACGTCCCGTGCAATCCTGCATGAGGCATCATCCGAGCGTGCTAGAAATCAGCTTCGAGTGTACAAGCCGTGTTAAATTGCATGACCCATTATTTGGGTCTTTTTTTTCTGAACTTCTGAGTGCACGGGATGTTCTAAATTGAATGTCCTCATCATCTGGAATTGAATCTCCAACTGATGTTCGTGTATAGGCTGTGTAGGTTTTTATGGCTCATCTTGAGCCCCAACTTTTATGGCACGTGGCATTGGCACGGACTATGCCATTTTACACGGCTCGTGCCACTTCTTCGATACTTTTGAAACTTAGCTCTTCTTTGAATCTTCTATTTTCTACCACATTTTGACTCGTGACCTTCAATCTTATACCAATTTTGCAAATGTCCTTCAATAATCCTACCTTGAAGTCCTTATGGGCAATCTGCAAATAAGTTCACAAAAGAAGATCTAGACGTTCGTAAGGACAAATTTCTATTAGAATTAAAATAGGCTATAAAATAAAGGATTTAGATAAGAAAATAAAAAAAATGGTCATCTAAATCCCTTGTAATGTAAACATACCTAAACTTAGCAATCTTCCCACAAAATGATAATAAAAGAGATGTTGCCTTAGAAAATACATGCATTAACGTCTCATCATTTACATATTGCTAAAATGGGATTTGTTGTGTCTGCATTTTCCCAACATTCGTGGTGAAGGTAGCGACACAAGTGGATGGATATGCAAGATTATGATTGTTTAAGTCATCGTTAACTATACATTTTATTTCTTATAAACAATATATTATATTTATTAAAATTTGGGATATATATTATATTGGCTCGATAAGCTCTGCAAACTTAATGAACACTATTAGTTGAGCTCGAATACTATTTGAGTTTGGCTTGAGTTCAACGCGAGCTCATTCAATTCAAATTCGAGACGAGGTTTAACAGAGTTCTTCCATGATTTTTGCGAATAGTTTGGTTCGTTTACATACTACCCATATGTTTGTGCACGTGTTCTCATCTCAAGGATGGTAAACACTAAAGAGTGTCAGCTCCATTTGGTTTTCGTACGTAAGGCCAAAACTTTAATTAATTATTGGCGTCCAATTTCAACATTTAATTTTACTATTTAATTAATCAAAACAAACTTTTAACTTTGACCATAAAACTAAATTTGTGTTTAAATATAAATACTATCATATAATCACAAAGTCTTGTTATAGTTAGTCTAAACACTAGGTGGGGACCATTATACAATTATTGTATATTCTAATTGGGATGGTTTTTAAAAAAGTGCTCAAAAAGTGGAGGAATTTATGTGTAAATACATGACTTTGGTCCATATATATATCATAATTTCAAATTTTAGTTTTTTTCATTTCATTTTTCCGGAAACTGTCACTGAAAATCGTTGGGTCTTACCAGAAACTGCCGCTCTCACTTTAAATTTGCTGGAAATTGCCAGCTATCCTTCGCGTTGCCGATTTGAGCAGAGGTGACCGGAAACTACCAGATTGAAGTTTTCCTCACCTGCCCTAACTTCGTGCTGAGCCAAAAGGCCTTCCGACTTAGCAAACTTGTGCCTCCATTGGTGGTGTTGAGTGGTGTTGGAACAATGAAAGAAAAATGGAAGAAATGAACACAAAATTTTGGTACTGAAAAGATACAGTTTTTCTCATTTTTCATTCTCCTATTTATAGATTACAAAAATGACTTAAGAATTATTCCTACA
>JAULKM010125233.1:0-20276 GCA_032355605.1 Rubia tinctorum | reverse complement strand
ATTTTATCCGGCTCATGGGCCGTAAGGCATCTCATGTTGCCTTGGAATGCACCCTTCAGTCACATCCTAATATGGTTCGTTTTAATTCCCTTCCGTTGACTAGTTATTGTTTATTATAGAGATTCAAGTTGTTTCTTCTCAGATCCTATTCTTAATATTCCTACACTATTCTCACAGGTAGTTCTTGGTGAGGAAGTGGCATCATCTAAACTTACTCTTTTTGACATAACAAACAAAATTTGCGATGCAGTTCAAGCTCGATCTCTACAAGGTCTGCAGCCTTCATTTTAAACAGCATTGTTTTGGGCAGCTTGCCATTTCCCACTGACTTTAATTTTGCTTTCAGATAAGTACCACGGTGTCATTCTATTGCCAGAGGGTCTGATAGAAAGCATCCCCGAAGTATATGCTTTATTACAGGTAATTAGTTGTGATGTCTTTGTATGGTTTGATGTAGTTCGACACAATACTCCTCACTTTTGTACCGTTTACTCTCCTTACTCTCCTTTAAAAGGAGAAGAGGCTGATAATTTTAATTTGCAACTTATTGATTGTCCTGTTTCCTGTGGTCTGAGTTTTATGATCTTGTGGGTGGCTCTGTTTCATTTTCTAGGAAATTCATGGTTTGCTCAGGCAAGGTGTTTCTGCTGATAGCATTTCTTCGCAATTGTCACCATGGGCATCTGCATTGTTTGAATTCTTACCACCTTTTATTAGGAAGCAGGTACTCTTTCATTTTATTAGGTTTATTTCTATCTTTTAATTATTAAATTATTTATGAGGACCTTGATCCAATGCGTATGGCACATTATGTTCACCAATTGTTGTTGTGCAGCTCCTCCTCCATCCAGAATCTGACGATTCTGCACAACTGTCCCAGGTAATTGAATCTATGCATGGATGCCTTAACTTGATGCTTACTCAATGTGTTTTGCCTAATTGTTGAATTCTGTTTCTTTTTAATTGCAGATTGAAACTGAGAAACTTCTGGCACATCTTGTTGAAGTTGAAATGAATAGGCGAACGGTAAACTCTCTAATCTTAGCTGTGTCTTTGTTCGCATTCAGCTACAAGTGAAGCATTTCTCCTATGTTTCTCTTGAATGCATCATTTGAAGGGTGTATTTATTTTAACTACATGTTCTTTTGTACAGAAAGAAGGAACTTATACAGGAAAGAAATTTAATGCCATTTGCCACTTTTTTGGCTATCAAGCTCGGGGGTCTTTACCATCAAAGTTCGACTGTGATTTTGCCTACGTAAGTATTAGTGTGAAACGTTTGTGAAATTTCTGTGTATATTCCCAACCCCGCCCCTTTAAAAATATGTGATGAAAGACAAGAGAGAAGCAAAGCCAAACTGTTCATAGGAAGAATGGGAATTTGTGATTTGGCTAAAGCAATTTTCTACGCTTGCAGGTTCTTGGTCACATCTGCTATCATATTCTAGCTGCTGGCCTGAATGGTTACTTGGCAACTGTCACTAATCTTAAGAACCCCGTCAACAAGTGGCGATGTGCTGCTGCTCCAATTACTGTGAGTTCAATAATTTTATTTTCGGACTCTTTAGCCCGTTGAAAGACAAAAACTGATGGTCCTTCACTTTGCATGCTCCAGGCTATGCTTACCGTTAAGGGTTATGGTCGTGGTCCAGGATCCTTAGCTATCGCAAAACCTGCTTTGCATCCTGCTACTGTGGATTTGAAGGGCAAAGCATACGAGTATGTTTATTCTGTAACTTTTGAAGGAAGTGGACATTTATTTGTTTTCTTCCGTTAATCTATAGAAGACGCCATGATCAACTGCATGAGCAGATGGTCTCATCACGTTGCTACTAACTGAGCCCCTCTTTGTCGGTACAGGTTACTGAGACAAAACGCCACAAAGTTTTTGATGGATGATGTGTACAGAAACCCTGGACCACTTCAATTTGATGGACCTGGAGCAGATTCTAAGGCTGTAAGCTTGTGTGTTGAAGATCAGGACTATGTGGGTCGCATCAAGCAATTGCAGGAATATCTCGACAAGGTGATGATCCTTGCCAATTTCACGGGATCAGCGGGGGCTATAGTGGTAGTATGTAAGCGTTAATGGTGATTTTGTTGTTTTGTTTCCCAGGTTCGTGCCATTGTGAAACCAGGGTGCTCCCAAGATGTTCTCAAAGCTGCTCTGAGTGCCATGTCCTCGGTGACAGAGATCCTATCTGTGATGTCCGGACCATCAAATACTGGAGGCTCGCCGTTTTAGATGAATTGAGGTTCAGTTTTGGAGTGCCAACGGCTTTTTTTACTGCACACATGCAGAATCCAGCACTTCCATTTTGCGTTCTATTTGATCAGATGCTGAGACCTTGTTTCCGTGTTTGCAAGTCTGACCCCCTACAGAATCATTTGTTGGTCGAATAATAATCCCAAAACGAATAAGATAGTTGGAGTGTGTTTCTAGAACAATGGCCATGCATGCATACCTAGAACCCGTTGTTTCTGCGCTACTGCGCTAATGACGTACTGGGATTGTTGTTTTGGAAGCTCAAAAGGCTATACTCGCTGCCCAATATTACGATGAAGCCACGAGCGAGCCACATGTAGAGGGTGAGTGCAGCAGAAGCCAAGGCACAAGGCCACAACATTACATTCACTTTCCGATGTTCGTTGCTGGAGGAAGTGCAAATTGCGGCAGCAGGACAAACTGATGCGGTGGATTCCTGTGCACCAATCCCAATTTCCGCGCCAGTTTCAGAATTCCTATGATCCCCGACAACGATAGCCTTTAATCCTGGAAGCATCTGGTTGCCGCAGGTCAGAATGAGTTTGAAATCAGGACTTGCCTTTTAACAGATTCCCTCCCCTGATCAATGTCAGACACGGAATGGCTCCATCCCTGCGATCACACCATCAACCCAGCATATCATACAATACGCTAAGCGAGCAACTGAGAACACGACTGACTATGAACCCTTCATACCCGAGCAGTGTCTTGAATCAAACCCCTGCGAAACATAGGTACAAGTCCTACCACAAAACCAGCAAAGCATGATTCAAAAAATGGCAACCCCTAAAGGAAATGACAAGGTTGGAGGAGGGAGTAGAGTCATAGTGCTGCTAGGCCTCTCGAGGTTCAGCTTTTTCACAGTATGCCTTAATTCTGCTCCCCCGAGTATTGGAAGGCAAAGCGAATTGGGGCAGTTGATCCACAGCATGACGCAATGGTTGAGTACACGAGCTTCCATCATCATCAAGCAACGCAGACTTTGGCTGTCTCCAGTAGAAATGCGCACAATGTTGCAAGCATACAGCCACAGGACCATGAGAATGGCAGGCATCCAAAAGGGCTCTCACTCTCTGTGCAGATTGCTGGGAGTATGATGAGAGAAGCATGTTCCCTAAATTCCCTGTTCAACACACCAACCAGCCAGCCAACTAACCTCTGCATCTGTTAACCATGCATAAACAACAGAATGCTCCAGCTCACCTGCAGCACAACCTCCTACAAGAAGCCAAAAAGTGTGCCAATAATGAATGTGATGAGGACATTGAAAGGCATCAAAGGACAGAATCGAAGAAACGAGTCTCACTCACAACTGAGCCATAGCCAAGTTGCTGGACTGAAAACGAAAAACACAATCTGCTCCATCCCAAAAACAATGAACTAACAGCCATTCAATTCACTGGGAAGGACAGTCAGAAAAGAGGGTGGCTTACGTTGTTGAGATGCTGCTGCCTGGAATCGGGAGGCCGATGCGATCGAGGGCGAGAAAGGAGCCGACGGCAGTCACTGGAATGGAGGAAGCAATCAAAAGATCCAACAGCTCCATTCATGTAAGCCAAATTGGTTTTCGAACGTAAAAGAAAGAGTGAGATCGTCCAACAAATCCGGCGGGTTGGTTACAATCGTAGTCCTTGACGACGAATGCGACCGGAACGGAGGTATTCCAATTTAAATGTGCGCTCAAATCTTACTTCCCTCCGGTGCTGCCATTCTCAAACTTCCTTCTCACTCTTACATACTCCTATGATTTTGTTTTTGTCTTTATGGATTTACTACTGATTGGCTCTTCAAGTCGCCCACGTTTCTATCTCATCCATTTTTCAACACAATTAGAACAGGTACATTGGAACAATCTTATCCCTAATTATTCAAATGGATGGAGTTTATATTCCACCGAACTTCATGACATTGGGATTTACCTTCTCATTATTTCAGGATGTTGGAATGACAATGTCATGAAAGTGAGCCATTTTACCTTTTACTCCAAAATACAATAATTGTATTTCATTTGTGATCTTAATAGTTTCACATTTTCAATAATTGTCACACTTTTATTGATGGTGAAAAAAAATTACTTTACACAATCTAATGCATGCTATATTAAAAATTATGGTCACGTGATACTAAGCTTTTTATAGGAAAAATGGATAATAGAGGAATTATTCAAATTTTCTTCTCCTTTCACCTTTTGCTAGATGTTTATTGTTAAAAAAAATTTCATTTATTTTATAACATCATACTTTGTGTTTATCCTCTTTTACATAATTTTTATAATTTGACAAATAATAAATTGGTGGTCATTTCGGTACTGTGGCATGGCGGTGATGATCGTTTAGAGCAATTGTGATGACGACCAATGTGGCGGTGGGATTTTTTTAACGATGGCAAAAGGATGGTGATGGGCGCACAAGGGACCTGACGCTCAGAAGCACTGAGCGATGCAAATCATCAATCGTTGGCGCTTGAGAGCATTGAGCGCCGATGTGAACAATCGTCACCGAGCACACTGACAGTTGACGCCAAAGGCTGGCGTCGAGTGGTGTGCATGTTGAATCTCGTCGATTTGTTTAATACAAGTTGAATCTAGGTTGTCGTGGGGGTTGAATCTCGCATGTTGTTCGAATTTCTAACGACAAATAACTTGCGGTGAATGGGGATGGTTTTCGACAGTGGACTGGTTTGAGTCGTGATATTTTATTTTCAGAACATTTAAAAATGGAATTAACATAAAAAAATATTGTGCCCACACAATTGATTAAGTGATTAATTGTCTACTCTCAAATTATGAGTTTGAATTGTAACAGTCATAATGTGAGAATTTTCTCCTTTAAGAGAATTCATGTCAAATGAATGATCATTAAACACTATAATTTACCTCCTCATTAACCGCGCCGACGATGAATTTCACCATTTGTTCTAACAAAAATATCATATAAATTGCTAGTCAAATTAAGTACTTCCAAATACTTTGTCAAATCAATTAGAACAATCCACTACCATTTAATCCCAACAAAACTACTCCCCCTGGATTACCTTCCTCTTTTGTCACTATTCGTTGATGATTTTAAATTATGTTTAAAAATAAATTGTGAAAAATAAATATTCTAAAAATACGTGTTACGATGAATGTAACATTATCTTATGTGATATTTTTCATATTTATAAATTTATATATGGCAAAGTATCGAGAAAGCCGGTCTTTCTATAGGTTTATGGAAATACGATCTTTAATTATAATAATAAAAGGTAAAAGGTCTTTGTTACAATATTAACGTTTTATTATGCAACGTGTAGTAGTTATAAATTTTATAACTCGGTTCATACAACTCAAAATTTTTATCTTAATTTCTTCTAATTTACACTTTAAACCTTGGTCTTTCCATAACTTATGAAAAGACCGTCTTTCAAGAGACAGACTCAAATTTATAAGATGTTAAATGAATATTAAAAATTAAAGTGAATGCAGCTAAAGTAAAATGAATGTAAAACGTTCATTTAAATTTTGTTTTTCCTTGTAAAAAGATAAAGAGTATTAATATAACAAATAATTAAAATAATAAGTGTGCCAAGTATTAATTGAACAGGGAGAGAGAGTATCAATAGGGATGACCAAGTAGTCTCACTGCCTTTCTGTCGCATTTCATTATGCGATGACTAACGGAATAATTATTTTATACTCAACCGTTCTAGCAGAATTGATCACTTTACTTTTTCAAAGTCAAGTTTCATAAATTTTGACTATATATATATTCGTCTATATATAATAAAAATATCATGTGAGATCTTGTTAGATTCATCTTAACAACTATTTTCTAAATATCAATTTTTTATGCGGAATAATATATGTAGCTAGAGATATTAACAGTCAAATATGATTATTGAAAATCATTAAAAAAGTAAAGTGGTCAAATCTATTAGGACGGAGAGAGTATGTGCCAAGCTGGCAACACTTCATAAGTATTACATTAATAGTCAACGGGAAAAATATCATGTAGGGATAACCATGACTATGATTACTTTCCTATTTTTTTATTCGTTACATACTTATTTTTTTGAGATGTTTTTAAATGACACATTTTTAATTTTAGCAATGTTCTTTCAATCTTATCCACTCATTATACTTTTTACTTTCTACATTTAATATTATCCACTTATTTTATTCAGTTAAATTCAATAGTTTAAACCTAATATGCCATAAATATAGACACAGAGTGAGTAATTTTTTTTTATTTCGATATGAATAATAATTATATTATGAGTCGTTTCTTGAAAGAAGCTATTTTCCATAAGTTATGAAAAGACAAAGGTTTAAAATGTAATTTTAAAAAATTAAGATAAAATTTCTGAATTGCATTAATCGGATCATAAACTTATAAATATTGCATGTTGCATAGTAAAATTTTAATATTGCAATCATAACATTTTCTCTTTTTATAATTTTTGTTCAACCATTTTCTTTCATATGCTTATAGAAAGACGATTTTATTCCAAAACTTTAATGTATATTAATATAGTATAACTAATAATCAATATTGTTTTTTGTTGTACGGTATAATTTGAAATTCTATGGATATCAGATGCTACCAATAGAATAAGGACTGCAAACCTAAACAAAAAACAAGAAACAAATATGGATATCAGATGCAACCATAGAATAAAGACTGCAGACCTAAACAAAAAACAAGGAACATATATACTCCCTTCGTTCCTATTGAAGTTGGAGAGAGAGTCTTGAATTTATTTTTTTGCCCTTATTTAATGATAAAAAGTACTGCATATCTCACAATTTTGAGGGGCAAATCTGACTTTCTCACTTTAAGTAGGTGTTCAACAATTGTAAGTGAAGGGAAAACTCCAATAATTTCTGGCGGGACTACAATGACACAACAGAAATGAAAGACTCAAGAATGCATTGAATAGTGTGCATGTATAGTACAAATGAAAAAGTGCATTACTCATAGAAGCAAAAATACACCAACTTTCCCTATTCAATTTTCTTTCCATAACATACTCTTTCTCATTCAATTCTCCCCAACTGTATTCCAGCAAAATGCGAGTGAAATTTAAATTTTTTTGGGCCTCAGAATGCTGTAAAGGGTTCTCATTAAGCCCTACTGCTGATCCTTTCGCACGTGTTTGCTCTACGAATCATCTAGTTATCCCTTCATCACGGGCTAGTTGTGGAGGAACTTGAAGATGAAAGAGAAGAATTTAACAAACGAGGAACGACAACACATGAGAGAGTTCTGTTAGCTAACCGAAATGGTGGCAAAATTGCGCATCACAAGCGACTCGAGGCTGCTGCACTATTTCTGGTCTCAATCTGAATCATCAGCACAATATGGGCAAGGCAAGAAGGCAACTACTGCTGGGTATACCCTTGGACATGAGGACTATGAAAATGGGTCATGCGAATAGGAGGAAGAAAAATATTGACATGGAAGATTTGAAGTCATTACCACCCAACAAGAGGAGAACAATTCGAGACTCCGCTACAGGTCTAGGCATTGGAAAAAGTATAGTACAAAGAGCAGTGGAAGCAAAGGTAATAAAAAGCCACACTAATAGCATCAAACCAGCACTTACAAGTAAGAACAAAATTCAAAGGTTGCATTTTGTGATTTCAAAGTTAGATTATCATTACAATTTCAATCCAATGGATAATGTGGTTCATATACATGAAAAATGGTTTTATTTGACAAAACCCATTGTTAGGTATTTTTTAGCCCCTGATGAAACTGAACTATTAAGGACATGTAAACACAAATCCCACATCGCTAAACTGATGTTCATCTGTGCTGTCGGTAGACCAATATACAGACTAGGGGAAGAACTTTTATTTGATGGTAAGATTGATTTTTCCCCATTTTTTGATAAAGTTGCAGCAAAAAGAAAAGTAAAAATACACCTGCTGGAACTAATGAATTAAAGACAACTAGCATCACTAGGGATGTCACTAAAGGCAAGATTATATGTGATATTATCCCAATTATCAAAGCAAAATGGCCTATCTACCTATCCAAGGTAACAAACATTCAGCAAGATATTGATAAGCCACATTTTAATAATAAAGATCCTGCATTTCGGGTTGCAGCCTCATCAGACGGTTTTAACATCATTTTGGTCAGTCAACCACCTAGATCCCCTGACCTCAACATCCTAGACCTAGGTTTTTTAAAAAAAACTTTGTTCAAACTTTGCAACATGAGACAATGGTTACCGATTTTGAAGGGTTACTTGCAACTATTTACTGTGCATTTGAGAGGGAACATGCTGAAACACTAAACAAAGTATTCCTCACACATCAGACATCAATGCAGGAAATTTTAAAGCTTCGTGGAGGGAATGATTATAAAATGTCACACATGGGAAAAAACTCACAAATCAGGAGGGGTGACCTACCGAGGTTACTAATAATTGAACAATGGGTGGTACAAGACTGTGTTAAACATCTTAGAGAGGTTGGAGAGCTAGTAAATATGCAATTCACGTTGGGTTTGACGGAAGATGAAGATTGATCAAGTAAAAAATAGGACGGAATTTTTTTGTGGGTTGTTCATTTTTGCACTTTGTTAAAACAAGAAAACATGTCTCTTTTGTATGCATGACATGTTTTATGTACAATCTAATCTAAATTAAGGTCCTCGGAATTTGTTTTAATGTAGTGTGTACCAGTAATTTGTCTTTTATCTTAACTTTAGGAAAACACTTTAGGGTCAGGAGACACAAGTCTCATATCTTATTGTCGTCTTAATGCTTTTTACACATTGGTTTAAAAAAACATGTTTTTTCATTGAATTTTGGCATCCTAATTTTTTTCCACATTGGTTGCAAATTTTATCCAATCATCATATGAGGCTATAGGTCTAACTAGGAACGGGGAACAGGTTACTTCATTTTAATTTTTAATACTAACACGAAAAGAAATAAACAAGCACATATGTCACTAAGGCAAACAATATAAGACATTGATAATTTGAATCCTATGCGGATGACCCTTCGGACACCCAAATCAGGCCAACCAAAGTACTAGCAGCAGAGAAGAGACATAAAATCACCATTTTTAGTCTAACGGATGGCCCTTTAGACACCCATATCAGGCTAACCAAAGTTCTAAAAATAGAGGAGACACATTAAATCACCATTTTCAGCCTAACAGTTGGCCCTTCAGACACCCAAATCAGGCCAACCAAATTGTTATTCAACAATTTGGTTGAATCAACAATTGTTATTCAACAATTCTTATCAATTCATAAAAGCAACTTACACCTTTGTTATGTGGCAAGGATTACCTGTCGTATGCCATCAATTCTTACTATGTAGTTGCAGCCCTGGTGTCTGGCCTTAATGTTAACTCCAAATTCATGGAACCATATGATCACCTGATTCATATTGGAACCAAAACATATCTAATTGACATAAATTTTCAAGTGATAAATTATCAAAGTAATGATGGCTGCATAAGTCCAGCAAGTAATATGAGGAAAAAAAAAACCTTCTGCAGAGAATGACAATAGATTACATGCACATAGTTCACATTACTTACTAACCATACTACTGGTACATGCACCAGACTATTCATATACAATTGGGATGTTTGAAGCCAATCATTTAAGCACACAGCATAATCATTTTGAGCCAATGTAATTACACTTCATCGACATTAATGGACTTCAAGGCTCTTATTTGTTTTCTAAGACCATCTGGATCGACAAGCTCACACTTCATATTAATGATACCCAGTTGTCATTAGATAAACACATGAAAAGTATGAAACAAGACAGTAATCTTCGCAAGATATATAACTCACCGTCATTAAGTTTCAGCTTTCTAAGAACAGCCATGAAGCAAAACCAGGCTCCCACTCTTCGGCAACACAGACAACAACTCAAAAACTCTGCTCCTGCACCTGAAACAAGGGGAAAAGAATTTCTGACAAAAAAAACATGGAAATATAAGATTTGCATGCTTTCCATTGTAAATTATAACTAATACACGTTGCACAATAAATCTTTAATATTGCAATTAAAACATTTTAACTTTCTATTATTCTAATTAAAACCTCGTCTTTCCAAAATCTTATGGAAAACGGTCTTTATCAAGATTTTTTCGTGTATATATTACATTATATATGTATATTATATTATATATGTATATATAGAGTCCGTCTCTTGAAAGACGGTCTTTCCATAAGTCATGAAAATACCAAGGTTTAATGTGTAAATTAGAAGAAATTAAGATAAAATTTTCGGGTTGTATGAACAGGGTTATAAAATTTATAACTACTACACGTTGCATAATAAAACTTTAATATTGCAATAAAAACCTTTTACCTTTTATTATTCTAATTAAACCCCGTCTTTTCATAAGCATATGAAAATACCATTTTTCCCAATACTTTTCCATATATTAAAAGAGATCATTCTTGTCATATGACATTCACACATAATTCTTGCCATATGACATTCACACATAATTCTTGTCATATGACATTCACACATAATTCTTGCCACATAGAATTCCACTACACTCTCTAAAATTAATTGAAAATGAAATATTTTATAAAGTCGGTCCCCAATTTACAATGCAAATCTCTCCCTTCATTTTCAATGTTTTTGTCATACTTCAATGTTTTTTAATTAACGGGTAATTAATCATACCCTATTTTTGATGATGCACATTTTTTGCATTCTCAATCTAATACTTATTTCTACAATATATATTTTTAAATTTGATACTTTTTCCATTTTGGTTTATCTTTTTAATATTATAAAATTTCTTTTCATGATAATAATTGAATCATTTTCATCTATCTATTTTTTTAACTCACTGCAATCAATTTTTCCACGTAATTTAATTTACCTAAAAAAATCTAAATATACTATGTTAAAAATATAGAATAATAGATGGGGTAACTTATATATATACACGTGTTTCTAATAAATTTTAATTTTGAGATAAAAATTGGTATAAATTGCTTTATATGAATATTAAATATAAAAAATTTATTTGTAAATACTTTCAATGGTTTAATTGACAATTTGAAAATTTTATTTGCAATTTTTCTTAGAATCCGTCCATTGAATACGATATTTCCATAAATTATGAAAAAAATAAGGTTTAAATTCCAAATTAGAATAAATCAAGATAAAGTTTTTGTCTATTTATACGACTTTATTTTTATTTTTTCTAACTAATATTTAGAAATGAGATATTTTAGTACATATCAATATGTTATTGGTAGTATTAAAAAATGAGTTCGTTTATTGAAAGACAGTCTTTCTATAAATTATGGAAAAATCAAAGTTTAAATCCAAATTATAAAAAATTAAGATAAAAATTTTGAATTGCGTTAATCGAGTCATAAACTTATAACTACTACACATTGCATAATAAAATTTAAAAATTGCAACTAAATTATTTTATCTTTCTATAATTCTAATTCAACCTCATTTATCCATATACCTATAGAAAGATGGCTTTTCCCAAAATTTTGTCTATTTAGATGAATTTATTTTATTTTTTGTTAACTAATATTTAGAAATGACATAGTTTAGTACATGTGATTGGTGATAGTATTAAAAAATGAGTTAGTCTCTTGAAAGACGGTATTTCCATAAGTTATGGAAATACCAAGATTTAAATTACAAATTAAAAAAAATCAAGATAAAATGTTTGGGTTTCATTAATCGGGTTATAAAATTACAATTAATGCACGTTGCATAGTAGATTTTTAACATTGCAACTAAAACCTTTTACCTTTCTATAATTCTATTTCAACTCCTTCCTTCCATATGCCTATGAAAAAATAGTTTTTCTCAAGATTTTGTCATAAAAAATTGAATGCATTAAGGTATATTATATTTTAATTTTAATAATAAATTTAGATTTAGATTTAGATTATCATAAATTTTAAATTTCTTTAATATGTACAATTAATAATTATGAAATATTGACAATTTAAGACTATTTTTTTTAATCTAATGAATTTATATTTGTTTGGATCAAAATTTAAAATTTATATTTTATATATTTCTAATGGAAATTTTTTGGGAAATACGGTCTTTCCATAGGCTTATGGAAAGACGAGTTTAATTATAATAATAAAAGGTAAAAAGTCTTTGTTGCAATATTAAAGTTTTATTATGCAACGTGGTATCAAACAAGGTGATCCCTTATCCCCCTTTCTCTTTAATATTTTTTTCAGAGTCCTTCACAAGAAGTCTTGCTTTCATTTATCAGAATGGTAGTTTGGATTACTATCAGTTGCCTGCAAGTTCTAACCCCATTCTCACCTAAGTTATGTTGATGATATAATAATATTCATCAAGGCTACTCATAATAGTTTAATTAGGATGAGAGCTTTCCTATTAATTTTTGAAGAAACCACTGGTCAAAAGATCAATTTCAATAAATCTAAATTCTTCCTAAGCAAGCATGCTACTTTACATAAGGTTAGGGAGATAAAGAGCATCCTCAAAATGAAACAAGGCACATTTCCTTTCAAGTATCTAGGATGTCCAATCATAATGGGTAGAGTTAAAAACAGTCATTTCCAGTTTATGATAGAAAGAGTTGATGATAAGACTGCCAACTGGAAAAATAAAAGGCTCATTAGTGGGGGAAAACTTGTTTTAATTCAAACCTGCATTATTCCAACATTTCAACACATCTGGTCAGTAATTAAACCAACTACATATGTAGTAAAGAAGATTGAAAGTAAAATGGCCAACTTTTTCTTGGGGGGGGGGGGGAACTGACCAAAAGCAGAAAAGACATTGAAAAAAATGGGTTGGTTTGTGCAATCCCACTGTTAGCAACTCCTTATGATTTAGATCTATTAGGACCATAATTAAAACATGTTCTCTGAAACTCTGGTGGAAGTTTCAGCTAGGAGAGACTCTTTGGGCAAACTTTATTTGGTCATTAGCAATATCACATAGGAAGTCACAGAATTACAAAAGAATATGCTCAGTTAATACTTTAGCTGAGTCTAACTCTAGAGTATTCATGGAGAAGGTTTATGCCCATTATGGTATGCTAACTGGACAGATTTTGGGCCTATTGTGGACATTTGGGACCCTGATGTGTTGCCAATACCTTTGGGAACAACAGTGGCTGATTTCATTAACCACAAACAGGAGTTAGTCAAATTGATACCTCCTGCCATTAGCCCTGATTTACTTTCTGTTATGCAGGATGCAATGATCACTGCTGAAAGAAAGGATAGGATCATCTGGAAATCAGATCAATATGGTAATTTCACTTTCTCTTCAGCATATAAACTGATCAAAGGCAATTCAGGTACAGTTTCTTTTTCCAAACACATTTGGAACAGTAGAATCCAAACTAAAATATCCATTTTCATGTGGAGGTTAATCAACTCCTTCTTGCCATTTCCTGATGTCCTACTCTACATGGGTTACAACTTGCCTTCTAAATGTATTAACTGTAATAGTGAGGACAAAATGGATCATGCTTTTAACTCAAGCACCTTTGCTTCAAGTGTTTGGGATCAAATACACAGATTGGTTAATTTGCCTTTGCTTAGCTTTGATAATCCGTGGGATAGACTACATTCATATTGGAACTTTGAGGGCCTATCACCTCTACATTCAAATCTGATTGCCATTATGCCAAGTTTTTTGTGTTGGTTCTTATGGAAGGCAATAAATAAAAGCATTTTCGAGTCTATACCTTGTCAAACCGCACTTACAATTTCTGAAATTAAACAGCACCTATTTCTCACCTACTATGTAAAACCTTTTCAAAAGAAAGATGCTAGGGATCAGTTTCTGGAATTACAGGACATTATCCCACACTTCAGATCACCAAGTCCAAAAAGAAAATTTCTGAAGGTAATGTGGCATAAGCCTCCACCAGGTTATCTGAAGGTAAATGTGGATGCTTCATGGATACCTAATACAAACTAAACTGGAATAGGTATAATCACAAGGGATGATAGAGGCTCTTTTATTTCTGCAAAATCTATTAGCCTAACAGCTATTTCAGCTTTACATGTTGAGTTACTTGCTATACATCATGGTTTGCTCTTTGCACAATTATTTACTGCTAATATTGTTTTGGAATCAGATTGTATCAATGCAATAAAAATGGTATATGATCCTTACTTAGTACAATAGAAATTATTTGACATGGTTTATCATATCCACAAACTCCTTGGTTCTATGTTGCTCCTTCACACTTTCAGGGAAGCAAATCAGGCGGCAGCTGCTATTTCTAACCTACACACTAATGAGAGTTTCTTTGTTTGGTCTCAGCTTAACCAACAGATTAGGGATTTGGTTTGCTTGGAAAAACAACAGTCCCCTAATATAAGGGTTCATACCTAACATATGTTATGGTTACTACTGATGCATGGTAAATGTTTTTCTTTTCAGGAATTGGACACATATCAGAAGGACTCCATCTACATGGTGAACCTTTCAAAATTTTGACCATCTATGGTGCTGATATGTTTTTATGGTCAGCCAGCACATCCGTTTAAAGTGCAGAGCTGCGCTTTCGACATTTTGAAGAGCTGGACTTACTTATTTTTTATACATCGCACTAAAGTGTACAATTTTTATGTGGACAAATGTACATTTCATTAGGACATGGTACTCGGTAACTGTGCTTTATCTTCCTAGCTTGATCTTATTGGATGTCTGGCCTGAATTAATTCACACGTGGGTGGAGATTGATTTCAGGAAACACATCCAAAACGATCACTAGAAACACTTCGAGTGTTCCTTTTTACACCCTTGTATGTCATCTTTTGTATCATTTCCTTTTTTGGATCACATTTCGAGTTAGGAGAGCCCAATTAATATCACCCATTCACTATTGGTGGATGTTTTAAGTTAAAAAAAGGTTGTCATTCCTTTTACATTAATCATAATTTTGCGCGATGTGCGATTACAACATATATGGGATAAACCCATTTACATTGAGGTACTAGTTAAATAATACAATTCTAATCTAAGACTTCTGTGACCAAAGGAGAGAAATACACAAATGCACTAATCGATATTACAATGCTAAAGTAAAGGCCTATGTGCCAACGAGAAGGGTTACCACCATGTAGACATATTGTAGCCACAATAGTATGGACTTGAGACTACCATCAGAATCAGTCACAATGAAGAATCAAATGAAACACACGATAAATGATTCATCTACACTTTGATCAAACATCTAATGCAATCAAAACAAAATAAATGAAACTCCCCAACTAAATATTCGGCATGTCTCCATTTAACCCATTAAGACCATTTCCCTAAATTAGGAGACTAAAACCAGTCATTTAATTGCCAAAAACATTTTTCGTTGGCGTATAAAAATAACTTATAATGCGTAGAATTATCTCTAACATGACTCCAAACACCTGATAGTACATAACAATCAAATCGAATTAACAATATAATTGGTCAGATCATCCTAATGGATGAAAGTCTACACATATGGTTTAAATCCTTAGATAAACAGTTACGCCAGAAATCCATTGTTTTAACGACTTTGACTTGAATTTTCCTTACCGTTTCTTTGAATATCAAATCTGAAGTCAAGTGGATTTTACTGGACTACGGATTGCCGGAAAATAAACATTGACAGACAATTCTTACTTGATTCTTAAATTTTAAAAACCATTTTAAGAACCACCCATTTTTTAAAAATGTAACAAATTGAAGAAAAAAGAAAGATAGGCAAATGAAATAAAATAAAAATTAGGGGCATCTCACCCAGAAAACTAAAAAAATAAAAGAAAATTACTCCACCAATCATCCTAAAAAAGAAGAAGAAAATCAGTTTCAAAAGCTTCTGTCAACGAGATATGAAAAAACTACATCTTCTCATTTTTTTTTCCATTGTCATATAGAATCTCTCGGTGGAAATGGAACCGTCACGCTATTCAAAAAACCAAAAAACTTATTGTCCCCATTGCGATTTAGAAATGCAACTGAATATCTAATGTGCTGAGATGACCGAGTTGCAGAGGTATTTTTGTTCATTCAAAATCATTTGGGGATGCGTGAAGTCAAATAGGGGCTGTACACAGCACTTGTGTTCCAAAATCCCGAATCCTCATCAACATACCCTAAACCTATGACCAACTGAATTTAAAGGTGATGAAGATTACAAGACGACTACCACCATAAATGAATACATTCCATGACTTGATCAAACATTCAAAATATATGTTTGGCATCCTCTAAGTGACATGGCTGGACCGATGACAAGATTAAGAACGAAGCTTAAGGATGTAACATTGAATGCTTTGATGGATCAACTTCATGATGAAGAATTCAAGAATAAGTCGGCTAGGGTTTGGATTAATTATTCAAGCTTGTTGATTAACTGAAAACGTTGTGAAGAACACTATACTCTTTTCCCACTGGGCTTTTTAATGAGGTAGTGTGATCTTTGTAAAATGTTGTAAAATTATTTTATTTTGGGTTTTGGACTGAAGAGCTCGGCCATTTGGGCTTTTGAAGAGCTTTTTCGAAATTAACAGTCCATTAGGATTTAGAATATTCAGTTTTATTCTGATTAGAATTTGATTTGGTAAGATTAGATAAGGTAGAATTCTTCAAGACTTCTTCTTGAAGAAATCACGGCTTAAACATGTTTAACACATGGTTAAATTAGGTATTTTAGTTACATATGGTTTTAACTTCTTAAAACTGTCATAAGTTGATTCAGATTCCAATTGTGATTTGGGTTTGTGTTCGAAAATCTCCTCTATTTAAAGAGAGGGATGACCGAGAATTATTTTAACCTTTTATCAATCAAATATTCAGAATTTTGAGTTATTCTCAATTTATTGCGAGCATCTCCATTGCTACTTATTCTTGCGGGTTAATTAAGTATCAATAACCTTGTGATCTAAACTTGCGGGATATTTAGAGAGCAAGTCGGAATTGGGTGTACCCTGCGGGCTAGACGGTTGAATTTCGCGCGTTTATACTAGGTTGGGCGAAACCCTAGTGTAGACAAAGATCTAATTTCCGCAATCCAAAGTTTTCGCAAGGAGATTCATATAAGTTGGTATCAGAGCAAAGCAAGAGAGCCTTGGACGAAATTTTCATCAGGGGTTTTTGAGTTTTTCTTGAATTTATTTTCAAAATTTTCATCTTAAAATTATAAACTCTTTTGTTTCATATTTTAACTATTTTTGTTTGATCATTCTTAGCAGGGAGGTTGAATCTAGAGTCGAAGGACGTTGAAGGGTGCAAGAACTAGAATACTTCTGTATTACTATCCGTCTTCACCTTCATCAATCGAGTCAGGAGGACGTCGAAGGGTCCGAGCATTAACAAGTATTATCCGCCTTCACCTCCCGGTCAATTTTGTAGTTTTAGGTAGCTTATACAGTTTATGTGCTTGTGATATTTTTCATCCACTCTTCTGAAGAATTATTGCATGCTCGTAATCTTATTTGTTTTCTTTATTGTTCTTTGATTCCGTAATCTTGAATTGTTCTTTGATTAGTGATTACACCTTATTCAAAAAAGGAAAAAAATAAAAGAGTCTTTTGTGTCTTTCCAGATATAGTGTCATATTCTTGATCCTTCCAATTTTGAATACCTTGACGTTCATTCGAATCGAGAGGAAGTTGTCGCAATTTTCTTATTCCAAGTTTTATATAGGCCAATATTATTCCAAAAATTTTTGAAAATAAAAAACAAAGGGAATCAGATTTTGGGCTTTCAAAATTGGAATTTAGGATTTGGGAAAATCGGAATTTGGGTCTTTTGTAATTTTCAAAAGTTTGGGAGTTGTTTTGCAATTTTTGAAAGTATCTTGGGGTTGCACGAAAGAATCTGATTTTGTGTGATTTATTCTTGGAAAGAGTCGAATTGATAGCTGAAAAAGAAAGAAAATAAAAAGGAAATCCGACTTGAAAAAGGAAAAACAAAACAAAATCCTAGTTGGAATCGGAAAAGTGAGTTTCTCTCTCTCTCTCTCTCTATATATATATATATATATATTGGGCGTGGGTTGGAGCAGAAAAATACATCTTGGGCAGCAAGTATTCAGGTATTTTTGAATTCAAGAAGGGATTTGGGGTTAGAATCCTAATCCTATTTGATTTCGGAAAATTTTCTTTAATTCTCGAAAATTTTAAGGCCTATATAAAACATTCTTGTTTTGATCCTAACTTCTTCCTTATAACTCTGATTTGTGCCATTCAAATTGTGTTTTGTTCCTTATTCTTTTAGAATTTGGAATTCCAGATCGTATAGCCCAATTATGAGTTTATATATTTTTAAATTTTGAAATAAGTTATGCAGTACTTTACTCCTATATTGCTTTGAATTTGCGGGAAATTGATCGATTACCCTCATATTAGCCTTTTCCTTGTGAGTTGTGAGTGTTATACACTTGGTAAGTGACCTACTAAACAAAGGGAATGGGGGACGATTTTTATTACTAACAGTTTATTTTCTTAGTAGCTTAGCGGAGATGGCAGACTATAATCCTTTCGCCCCCCTTTTGAGGGCAATCCTAACAATATGCCTTTGACCAACACGTCTAATAGTCGACGAGCTGAACAATCATAAGAAGATGCTCAAGATAATTGGGAGCGCCATAGGTTCAAACCTAATGAACCACTTGATCCCAATCGATTTGCTATCACGATGAATGCCATGATGAGTGTGATTCAAATATTGGCAAGGAAAATAGACTCCATTGCGCCTCTTGCACTACAATCCACAGCCAAGAGAGGATATTCTCAGGGATTTGTTCGTAAATTCCAGGGATATGGTAGTTCCGATGAAGAATCAAGTGAATCGGAAAGACGATCGCGCAAAGGATCTTCAAGAAGGCATCGCCACGGAAAACATCATACTTCCCTAAGGAGGACACACGATAGTTCAGATTCAGAGTCTAGTTTGGATTCGGCATGATAAGTCAAGGGTTTGAAGTATGAGATCCCTCGATTCGATGGTCAACACAATCTGGTGAAGTATCTTAATTGGGAGCGACAGATTGAGAATATGTTTGATCTCAACAACTATCGGGAGAAAGAAAAGGTGAAAGTGGCACAGTATTCCTTCACACATTATGTGGCCGAGTGGCGGAATAATGTGAAGAAAAAAACAACTTGCCGGGAAGAAACCTATCTCCACCTGGGAGAGATTGAAGACCGAGATTCATGCTTATTATGTTCCACCTACTTATCTGATGGAGCAACACTCTTACTTATCTAACATGAAGCAAGGAAATCACATGGTTGATAGTACTGGCAGGATCTTGAGTTGACCATGAGAAGGGTCAGCATGAAAGAAGACGACGAGTTCATTAAAAATCGATTCATTGAAGGACTGTCGGAGAACCTTCAAACTCCAGTCAGGCTTCAACACCACATATCTATGGATGACTTATTAATGAAATAAAGGTTGGTTGAGAGTACTTTGCAGCCAAGGAAGCAGCAATTTGGTTTCCAAGTCAACGATTAGGGTTTGACTCCGAAAACCTTAGTTTGGCCCGATGAAGAGATGCGTCAATGGGTGGCCGAGGTTCGGGTCAAGTCTACTCAAACCTGACCTTTATTTCCACTGACAGGAGAACGTTACCTCAAGCTTCTATCCAACAGACGTCAAGGAATTTAGGTAAGTCTCATGTCTCCTGTATCTTCATCAAATTCGGTTTCAGTTAACACTCCTACTTGTTTTCATTATAAAGAGAGAAGGCATGTTCGTGGTAACTGTCCCCATCCTAGAGTGTTAGCCACCATTGAGAAAGGCGAAGAGGAAGATGAATATGCTGATATGCCTTCTCTTGAGGAATTTGGAGAAGAACAAGAATAGATCATAGTAAATGATCAAGGTGAACAAGGTCCGGAAACACAAGGTAATTTCGTGACATTGAGAGCATTAAACTCTCAAATGACCGAAACTCAGGTACAAAGAATGAATATTTTTCATGCGATGCCTTGTGAAAGATAAAAACTGTTTGCTGATTACTGATGGAGGATCTTGTGCTAATACTGTTTCCAATCTTC
>JAULKM010125224.1:0-20278 GCA_032355605.1 Rubia tinctorum | reverse complement strand
TGGGTCATACCCATATTTTTTAATTACCCATTTTACCCAACCCGTATTTGACCCGTCCGCCCATTTGCCACCCCTAACTTGGACTAATCGGATCCATCTAGTTTGGATCAAAGCCATATAATCAACTAGAAGCCCATTTGCTTCCTCAAATCATTGCATGGACTAAATATGACCAACCCAAAGCAAAAAATTCATAACCCTAATTTTTACACACCTGCAGCCTCCTATCGCTACCGACGCTACAATAACGCCGCCGCCGATGAATAATGTTTTCGGTCATGAATATTAATTCTGGCCGAGATTATTTTTTTAAATTTTTTTTAAATTATAAAATATTATCCAATAATTACTTTTATTAAAATATGAACACAAACATAAACATCATATTGTGTAAAACCCATTCAAATATTATTTACATCAAATTAAAACTTGCAACCTTGCTATGATGTTATTGTTGGAAATTGATTAAATCTTTTTTAGCGTAAAATCAATTATCTAATCTCGAATATCATTCACGTAGTTAAAAATGAATCAGTGTACGAGTTTAGATTTTCATTTGAAGCGTGTTTTACCGTCAGATTCGATCAACCACAGAGATGAGAATCTCATATGTGATTTCTCTATATGTATCCACACAACACCATTAGACCGCCCCCACCGTTGCTAGCTTGGAACGTTGATTGCTTATCAAACAAAAATCTAGTCTTTCTTATTCTCTTTACGGTGAGATTTGTTTTCAAAAAATGTTTGGATAGGTTTATGTCGTTCCAGACATAGATGGTTCTAATGTTGTCATTTTTGTTTATTCTGTTAAAATATTTACTCCCTCCGTCCCATAGAAAATGGCTCAGTTATTTTGGGATCGGTATTTTATGCAAGATGAGGTGGAAGTATTGTTAGGAAATAATGGAAGAGTATTTTATGCATGTAAGCATTGATTAATGGATTTAATAAATAGTTTAAGGTATAATATAGTAAATTTATAAGGTCATTTTTTCCATTTTAGTTAAGAATTGAATTGAGCCACTTTTCATGGGATTGACGAAAATAGAAATTGAGCCATTTTCTACGGGACGGGGGAGTATTATTTATCATGCACGATACAAGCACGCCATCTATTTGGTTAATTGACAATAATTCTCTTGCCATGTACTTTCATAATTTACAATATTATATTAAAGATTGAATCAAAGATATCAACTATTAATAAAATTGATTGACTATTATATTAAAGACAACCGATGAAAAGTTACTAAGGAATTTACTAACCCAGATTCAAACTAGGCCTTATTCAAATTCCCATGGTAAGGTTCAGGGAGAACACATAATTTACCAACACACAACGGGAGGAACCTCCATGTACATACTCAACTTCATAATTAATCACAGTTTTCTAGGCATTCACACTTAAAGTTACCTGAGTGCAATGAAGCAGAAAGGTTTGTGGGTCAATATGGAGGGTGAGGAGCCTACATCATCAGCCGCAACAACAATTATATCAGTCATAGAAATATCTGAGTTCGGAAATGGAAAAATACTTTGATAAACTGATCAAAGTTGCATGATGAATTTTATACACTGACAATAGTTACAATGTAATTTTCAAACTCAAATCAATAATTAGTAGGGAAAAAAGATTAAAAAAATAAAACACAAAAGAAAAAGCATAATACGTGCATATATTTATAAGTCACGACATGAGTTTGGACGAAGTCAACCATATATTATAAGGAATTTAGTTATGAACCAAAATTAAATTGCATACTATATTTTAAAAAGGAATATAAAATTTTAAAATGTTGCTTTACGAATCATATTAGAAGAGTTATTTTTTAGTTTTCGCACCTGATAACTACAATATAAATAATGCAACAAAACAGATAACTTAAAGAAAAGCATACAAGCTTTCTTAGAAGTGATTCAACATTTTATTCTATTTAAGCTGGTCCCATTGTCAGAATAAATCAGTTAGATGATTAGATTAGATTAGATTTTATTTTATTGACTAGCCTAAGAGTTATATTAGGACTTGTATACCTTTATGCTTTGTACTCTATTTATTCTCTTCATCATTAATAATAATCATTACGGGAAATTATTTTCTTATGGTATCGGAGAAAGGTTCTGATCCCACATTCTAAACACTAATTTTGTTTTTGTTTTTTCTCTCCCTCCCTCCCTCTCTTTCTCCGGCGATCAGAACGACCGCCTGAATCCTGCCAACTTCCGGCACCTCTAGCAGCCTTTTCCGACGTCCTCCAGCAGCCTTTTTTCGCGACCTCCAATAGCCTTTTCCGGCGACCTCCAATAGTCTCTTTCGGCTTCTCTCCCTACCAGCTTCCGTCGTCTCTCCAGTTTCCTCTGTAATTTCCAATTTTTCGACCACAATTTTGGTTCCCTCATCTCCACTGGCCGGCCTCAATCCGGCGACGTTCATCTTGCTCATTGCCGACAATCGTCCTCTAGTGGCATATCTTCCGCAGATGTCTTCAAATCCTAGCGCCGATGGCATATTCTGCCATTTTCATCTTTGGGTCTCCGACATCCGCATATATCATCAGCAGATCGGCATCTTCGTCCCGTTCGGCTCAGTAAAATTGGCGAGTGAGATACACGCACCTTCAGACCTCACCTGCTCGTCACATCACCCGCGCATGATATACACGCGCCTTAGGGGCTCACCCACGTGTCACTTCACCTGCGCATGAAATACACGCACCCAGCCACCCCTATGCGCGTCCTATCACATGTCATCCTGCTCTCCTGCGCGCCTCTGCACGCATCATCCTCTGCTGAATTTTCCTGCTCATTTTTTTGTATCCTTTCATTATGAAATATTTTTGTTGTCTTTTTAAGCACAATGGCTCCAAGTGGATTTTGGATTCTGACGCTACAAAACACATGGCATCGTCTCCAACTGTTGTTGATCATGTGACACCCTATGGTGGTTCTGCTCACGTCTCTGTTCGTAATGGTGCTAAACTCCCTATTACACATGTTGGTGATTCTGGATTTCAAAGTTTTTACATATTTATGATGTGCTTATTGTGCCTGATATAACTAAAAATTTGCTTTCAATTGCAAATTGACTCGAGATTTAAATGCTATTGTTTTCTTTGATGATCTTTCATTTATTATTCGGCATAAAATCACTAGGGAAACCTTGGGTCATGGTCATATTGAGGATAGTCTTCATGTCTTAGACTATGATGCATCTACTTTACTGTCTACTGTAGACTTTAATAAGTCGCGTGCGTATTTTGAAATCTGGCATGCTAGACTTGATCATGTTTCGCATTCTGTTATTTCTGCTTCTGGATCCTTAGTTGTCTCCTCGGTTTTGCCTAAACCCACCTT
Organism: Rubia tinctorum; assembly: GCA_032355605.1. Classification (NCBI taxonomy): domain Eukaryota; kingdom Viridiplantae; phylum Streptophyta; class Magnoliopsida; order Gentianales; family Rubiaceae; genus Rubia; species Rubia tinctorum. The sequence goes on along the minus strand of JAULKM010125224.1, from coordinate 16,921 downwards.
TTTAAGCCTATGAAAAGGCTAAAGGGAAACATTTATCTTTTCATACAAATGATAAACGTGCTGCTAGGGCGCTTGATCTGGTTCATTGTGATTTGTGGGGGCCTTCTCCTATTCTATCTGCTAATGGTTTTGCCTAATATGCCATTTTCATTGATGATTATTCCAGGCTCTCGTGGTTTTATCCAATGTGACCAAGTCTGATTTATGGAATATTTATCGCCAGTTTGAGGCTTTTGTGGAGAACCAGTTCTCGTCCACAATAAAGGTGTTCAGAGTGATAAAGGAACTGAGTTCGTAAATAGTCACTTACGCTCTCACTTTCAGACAAAGGGCATTCATCATCAGATTTCTTGCCAATATACTTCGGAGCAGAACGGTCGGGCTGAGCGCAAGCACCGCCACATTACTGAGATGGGTTTGTCTATACTGTATCACTCTCATGTCTCTCTCTCTCCCATTAGCCCGATGCCTTTGCTACAACCGCTAATACCATCAATCGGTTGCCTACTCCTATTCTTCGCAGACAATCATATGAGGTTATTAATGGTCGGGTACCCATATATACCAATTTTCATAGGTTGCCGGGTCTTCCCGTTCATCCGCCCATTTTTCAACCACAAGCTGTCTCCTCGCGGTATTCCCTGTGTATTTATTGGCTACAGTTCGCAGTATAAAGGTTTTCGGTGCTTTGATTGAACAACTGGCAGAATCTATGTCATTCGACATGCTCGTTTTGACGAGACGTGCTTTTCATTTGCCCCATCCATTCCTTCGACGATCGGTTCTTCACCTTCAGTGTTAGATGTTTTTTTCTTTTGTTGATCCAAATTCAGCACCTCCTTTACCTCAAGTTGCTCCTGTACCGACTGCATCTCCTTCTGCTCCTTACTCCATTTGTGCCACAGATCCGCCACCGGTACCACGACAGGCACCTACTGCCTCTCCGTCAGTCAGTCCGCCCGCTCAGTCTCCGCCCAGCTCGACTACTTCTTAACCATGTGCTCTTGGCTGCTTCATCAGCTAGATGTCAAGAATGCCTTTCTTAATGGTGTTCTTGATGCTCCGCTCTATATGAAGCAGCCAGTTGGTTATAGGGATCTCGTTCATCCATATTATGTTTGTCACTTACAAAAGGCCATTTATCGACTTAAGAAAGCTCCTCGGGCAGGGTTCCAGTGTTTCAGTACTTATTTGACTTGGCTTGATTTTCAGTGCAGCTCCGCTGACATGTCATTGTTCGTTCTCTCGAGGGGTTCCTCATTGATTTATCTTCTGGTATATGTGGATGACATCATTCTCACGGGGAACGACTCGACTCTCCTTCGTCAGTTTATTGATCGAACGCATCGTGAGTTTGTGATTAAGTACCTTGGCGCTCTTCATTACTTTCTTGCCTATGAAGTTTTGCCTACTTCATCAGTTTTACTTCTTAATCAGGCAAAGTATGCTCGGGACATTCTGACTCGTGCATGGATGTTTGATGCTTCACTGATCTATACACCTTTTGTGCCAGGTTCTCAGTTGCACAGTTCTACTAGTCATCCGTTCCGGAATTTAACTTTGTATCGTTCATTGGTTGGAGCTCTTCAGTACTTGACCATCACTCATCCAGACTTGGCCTTCTCGGTGAACACAGTCAGTCAATATCTTCAATAACCCAAGAGATGATCATTTTGCGACAGTTACATGGATTCCGCACTATGTTCGAGGTACACTTCATTTCGGTCTTACATTTCATTCTGCCTGTTCTCTTAAGGTATTGGGGTATTCTAATGCTGATTGGGCTCAGTTTATGGAGACTCGTCGATCTACTTATGGATATGCTGTCTTTCTTGGTGGAAATATTGTTTCTTGGAGTGCCAAGAAACAGCCCACTATTTCTCGTTCCAGCACTGAGTTTGAGTATCGAGCTTTAGCCGACACTGCTTCATAGGTTGTTTAGCTCACTCACTTTCTTCGTGACTTTCAATTTCCCTTGTTTGTTTCTCCGTTGCTGTTATGTGACAACATAGCGCTATCTTCTTGGCTCATAATCCAGTGGCTCACAAGCGGGCAAAGCACATCGACATCAACTGTCACTTTGTTCGGGAGTTAGTAGCCTTCGGAAAGCTTCATTTTGCGCACATGCCTACTTCTCCTCAGATAGCAGACATATTCACCAAGAGGCTCTCTCGTCTGTTGTTCGAGTTCTTCAGATCTAAGGTGTGGCTAGTCAATAAGATAAAATCTAATCTAATCTAATCATCCAACTAATTTATTCTGACACCCGTGAATAAAATGATTTTAAAACCCTCAAAATTACAAGGTCTTAAACATGTGTTGCCTTGTCTCAATTCCTTTGGTTTCAGGTAAGGAATCTCATTGCTAGTAGTATCCAATACTACTCATGGTCGATCAATATGGTACATCCAATGTACTTCTTATCTCCTTTTGCCCCAACATCTGAGGACCCCTAACTGATATTGATGAGCAAACCAAAACTATCATGTAGACCCCTTTTACTAGGCCTGCCCGCATTTTTTCCAAGATTAGAAGTGCCATTATCGCTTTGGCAAAATTTGTAAGTACTGATTGAGGCTTTAATGGATGTTCCCTTTTTGGAGAGGAAAATTATTGCTCATTATTACTTTTAGGTCCGTGATTTGTTATGATGGTTTGATGATAGTGAACTAACTCTATAATCTAAAATGATCCTAGAATGACCTCATAATCTTGACAAAATCTTCACTTTGTCTGTTGGATTTCAACCTTCGATTTTCTCATTGAACTTTCAATTTATTTAAAATTTAATAATAAAATTAAAAATAAATTTACAAAATATCCATAAACGGTATGCAGATCGTATTTAAATTTACAATACTCAATAAACGGTGTGAAAACCATAGTTAAATATCTAGTTGGGTCATATTAGTCACTTACAACCCCGCACTATAGCCTATTCATACATTCATACATTTACTTCTATAGTGAATGACTCAATAAAAATATATTGGAATAAAATCACATAAGGTAAATTATTCAATTACCTATACTAAAACAATTATGTTAGCTAATAACTAAAAATATTTACCTTTGTTATTATTATTTTTTTAAAATAAAACCCATGTTACTGGGGGAGATATTTATTAGGTTCTCTAAACCCATTAGTAATTTTCGTTACTCCAAAAGAGTCAACGTGTGAAACGTTAGTACAAAAAGCCTGGAAAAGGCATAATAGTTGCCTATTGCAAGCCGAAATGTTATTTAGGAAAAAGTTGGTAGTGTTCCCGAATGTAACACCTCCACCCCTGTGTCGATGTTTAAACATTCGGCCAGACTTCCAATTTTTCCTAAATAGTGATCTTCTGTGAGACGCCAAAATATACAATAAATGATAATTTGATTTATACAAAATATACAAGAATTATAAAAGTCCCATTCTTGTTTCATTCGGTTGATATATGTGGAGTTTCTTTCAGTCTTAGATTTACTCCAAAGTGTATTCCATATTCTGTCTCTTTTTTTCTCCAAAAAAACTCCTTTCTGCTCCAAATTCTTTTCGAAACTTGAACCAATGTACTCCCGATTTGTTCTGTACTATGGATCCATTTTTCCAATGAGATCAGCAATCCTCTTTCCCTGCATAATAAAATCATATCAGCAGCATCCATTCCTCTTTTTAATTATGATTTCAGGTAAGTTTAACCTATCCAGTTCAATCAAAACTTTGATATTTTTGTTTAGTTCAGAATAGAACATTGAAGGTTGCAAATTGTGAGAAGATAAAGCTAATTTGATAATGCACCTGCAAACTTGTTTCCCTCTCTCAAGGTGTGTGTGATTGTGATATGCTTTAGAGGTTGTTGAATATCATAGACCAGATGATAAATGTTCCAAGGAGCCTTGAGGGGGTCTCTAATAGCCTTTATGGCCATCAAACAATCTGTTTCTAAAGTAAATGCTGCCAAACATAGAGAGGATGCAAAAATGAAACCTTGTGATAAAGCAAGAATTTTAGATTGTAAAGTAGAGGTTGCAGATAGACATCTAAGGGCAGTTTTGATTACATAGCCTTTGTGATCTCTTATTCCTATACCTATCCCACACTTATTATCTTTTGAGTTGCAAGAGGCATCAACATTGACTTTTATTTTCATCGGTTTCTTCCTTTCTATAGCCCTAATTGTAGGCCTTATGGCTGGTATTAATCCTTTTTTGAACCAAAAGAAATCAGAGCTTTTGGTAGAGAAAATAGTTTTCCTATAAAAAACCAAATATATCTACTCTGATTGATTCAATCATGGATGAAAAGTGGGGGATGGTATTTTCATAGAGTTTTTTATTTCTTGCTTTCCACAGGTTACAACACACAAAAACAGGGGTTATTATTATTAGATGTGAGTGTATTGGTGTTTCCCACATTGTAGTCCAATAATATGACAATCTATAAAAAATAGAGTGAAAATTTGGAGGTCTAATTGCAAGTAGCTTGTCATAAAAGTACCAAATCTGTGCTCAAATCTCACAAGAGTTAAAAAAATGGCTCATAGAATCTAGATTATTGCACAATGGACATTTAGATGCAAGACTAATTTTAGAGAAACGGATTTCATCAAAAGGTAATATAGCATTTGCTAGTTTCCATAAGAAAACCGAGACTTTCCTGGGAATGTTGTTGTCCCAAATTTTTTAAGAGTCCTCAATGGCCTTAACCTTTGAGATATAGTATGGAATGCAGATGTATAGGTGAAAACTCCACTGTTGGAAGGTTTCCAAATCAGCCTGTCAGGTTTTGATGGTGTCAGCTCTGCTGCCTGCAAAAAATTGGAAATATTAGATGGCAGATTTGATAAGATTTCATATTTTTTTTAATGAAATCAGAAATTGATGATTGCCTAGGTAGCATAGAGATATGATTATAGTAATCTTGGAGACAACCATAACCTGTCCAATTAGAAGTATAGAAATTACAAGTACCATCTCCATGTATTACCCAGAGTTTGCTTCAGCTAACAGATTATACTTTACAATTATATCCAAGTTTGTGATTTCCTATGTGTGTTAGGTATAGATCATAGGAATTGTTCCTAAAGTGTTTCACCTATTTGGAATTTCAACCACAGTTTCAGTGAAAAGGCATCAATTATGTCTTTGAAATTTCGCAGTCCAAGTCCATTTCTGTTGTTGGAAAGGACATATTTTAAATACTTTTCCACACCTTTTTACTGCCAGAATCATTTTCACCCCGGAAAAAGGTTGAAATTTTCTTTTTAAAATCTTTATTGACAGTGTTAAGTGGTACCATGACAGCCCAAATATGTTGTGGTATGGCAAACATGGCAGTTTGAATTAGAACTAATTTCCCAGCCATAATCAACCACTTATTTTTCCAATTATTTAACATTTTATCATATTTCTCCTTAATTGGCTGGAAATAAACAGATCTAGGTCTTCCTGTGAATATAGGGCATCCCAAATATGTGAAAGGGAAAGTTCCTTGTGGCATACCAAATTTTTATTTAACTAAACAGATTTGTTTTTTAGAAGCATTTTTACTTATGTAGAAACTGCTCTTAGAGTAGTTTATCTTTTGACCACTAGTTGTTTCAAATACTTCTAAAATAACCTTTCATCTGGTTAAAGTGAGAGGTTTGGCTTGTAGAAAAATCATTGTGTCATCTGCATAGGTTAGATTTGAGATTGGTACTGCATTATGAGGTAAGACAAAAGGATCCATTTTATAATTTAGAAAATAGAAAGCAATAATTTCGGAGAAAGCTTCAGAGAAAAAATTAAATAAGATAGGGGAAAGAGGATCTCCCTGTGTTTATCCCCCTGGAAGGTTAGAAAAAACCAGCAGGCTTACCATTGATGAGGACAAAGAAACATGCAGCTGAGAGGTTACCAATGATGATATCAACAAACTGTGCACTGAAACCAAATTTTAAAAGAATAGCATGCAAAAATGACTATTTTACTCTATCAAAAGCTTTTGCTAATTCAGTTTAAGTATGCAGTTAGGATGATTTACTTTGTTATTTAAAAAAGTAGTCATCTCTCTTAGATATAAAACATTGTCAGAGATATCTTTGCCTTTCATAAGGATAACTGGTTTTTAGAAATTAGTTTTGGCAATAAGCAACTAATCCTGTCAACTATCAATTTTGTAAAATACTTATTAATGAAATTAGAAAGACTAATTGGCCAAAAGTCATTAAAAGAAATAGATATTTTTTTGCGATCAAGCATATACATGAACTTGATATTCCTTGTGGGGTCCGTGTGCCTTTCATGAAATCTAGTGTGGCATCTAGTAGGCTTTCAACAATAGTACCCCAGTTTTGTTTGAAGGAACTTGGAGTGAATCCATCTGGCCCAGGTGTACTATTCTGATTTAAAGAGAAAATAGTTTTTCTAAGCTCCTGTAGGGTGGGCTGTTGAGTTAGGAGATCATTGTCATATTGGCAGAGAATTATTGGGATTTGATTTATGAAATGAGGCTAGAAAAGATCAGAGTTATCCTCAGAGTCATTTGTTCGGAGTTTGTGATATAAGGAGACAGCTTCTTTTTCTATTTGTAAGTGGTTATCTAGCCAAATTCCATTTTCAGATTTTATCTTTGTTATGCATTGTTTTAATCTTCTTTGTTTCACCGAGGCATGAAAATCCCCCTGTGTTAGCCATTTAATTTTAGCTTTTTGCTGCCAAAACATATTTTCTTCATTTAGAGCTCTCAATAACAGAGTTTTTTTTATTAAGGAGGATTAAATCTTCAGTTTTGTTACTATTTTCATAGGAAATTTCCTGCAGCCTTAGTTTTTCCTCAGCCTTTTTTAAATTTTGATTAATATCTCCAAATTGTTCTTTATTCCAAAATTTTAAAATTGTTTTTAATCTTTTAAGTTTCAGAAGAAAATTCAACATCCCAGTTTCATTAAGTGGTATTTCCCAGTTCTGCTTAATAGTGTCTTTTAAATCATGTCTAGGTAACCAAACATCAAGGAACCTAAAAGGTCTAGGGGATAATGGAATGTTCCATTTGACCATGTGAACGTGTTTCCCATTGTGGTCAAATGTACTAACTGGTTTTGATCAATGAACTTATTAAAATCATTTATACTGCGCATGCTAGGATTTTTAGGTCCTTTGTATTCATGTACAACATTCATTGCATTAAAATCTCCAATGTAGATTTTATATGTTCCGTTTATCATTTTTAGTTAATTCCACAGTATTTTCCTCTCTTTAATTTTAGCAGAAGCATGAATGAACACAATATTCATATCCTCTTTAAAACCTGAGATCCTAATACTTGCAGAAGTAAATTGAGAAGTTTCAACCAAAACATTTACTTGGAAATTCTATTTCCAGAAAATCCATGTATTTTTTTCCTTAGAACTATAGCAGTGATCAAAATGAAACCTTATTCTATAACTATCAGCAAGATCTTATTTATGTTTAGGCTCAAAAATACACATCAACTGTATGTTGTGGATCCTAATTAGTTTATTGAGTCTATCCATCGAAGTTTCCAGACCCCTAAGATTCCAAACCAGTGATCTAAAACTAATGTTGTTTCTATCATTTAAAACTATCTTTCCTTATATTTTATGTTGATCTAAGATTCATTTGGTTTGGTTTATTGAACAAAGTTCTTTTTCTTGTCTTAATGGATTTTAGGCTTATTGTCAATGGTTTACGACATACCTTGTCCAGCTAAAGCATTTCAAAACTTGATTGGATACTATCATCCTCTGATTCATCCTCTCTAAGCACTGAAAATATGTTTGATCTTTTTGGGCTTAACCTGTTTAAAGAGTCATATATACTATTAGTATCTTCATCCTTATTTTGGGTGTGAGAGTTACCTTGTTTTTCCTCAACTTGGCTGTTTGCAGTCACATCCACTGCGAGTTCCTGGAACTTCTGTTTGCCTGCTGTTAGTGATGCTATTTTTTCTTCGTGAGACTTTCTTTGTGGTGTACTCAGATTCGGCGTGCCCTCAGTTGATGAAGGTGTGTTTATCTGTTGAGGCTTAGTGAGTTGAGGAGTCTCATTCCTGAGGTCAATTTGTGTGTTTGCTACACTGTCATCATTGAGGTTCTGTTCAGGTAATTACTCCCTAATGGTTTGTAGATGGGTGCGTTGTGAACTTGGGTTTCCCAGGTTTTCTGGCTGTGCCTCAACATCTTTTTGTTTATGTGATGTGCTTATCCCAAATGTATTACCCACATGATTGATAGGTTTCCAAATGGTCAGGTTATGGTTTTCTTTTTGGTGAGCTTTTGGTTTAGGAAAAGATTTTGGCGCTAGCTCGGGGTGTAGGATTCTACATTTGGAAATCCAATATCCTAGTTTCTTACAATGAGAAAATTATATAGGTAAACTATCATATTCAATAGAAAATTTCTCATTGTTAATGGTAGATCCTAACCTTATAAAGTTTGGAAGTTGGCTCTGTAGATTTACCTCAACACATATCTTGAGGGCAGAGGGTCTGATAAGTCTCTCAGTAGCCAGGTCCATCTTGATGTATCCTCCGATTTGTTTTCCGATTGCCTAGATACATGGAATGTTGTAGTAGTACAGCAGGACAATTTAGATTGTCACCCATGCCGGAACCACTGAAGATTTAGTGTTTGATTTGAATTCAGGTGTCCATTTAAGGATCCTCATATATGTTCCATTGAAGGATCATACTGCTTTCATCCAACATCTCTGGAAATCTTCTTTGTTTTAGAATCTGATGAGGACATTACGGTGATCAATTGCGCCAAATTGGTATTTTCCGGCGAAACCAATCGTTCGGAAATCTGTGCAGGTCTTCGTGTGGGAAAATTCCCAATTAGGGCATTGGCATAGTGTGTGGCTAGTTGTATTTTTTCCAGCGAGTATAGTACGGCGGGTTCCCCTTTGAAATTTGTTGTCGGAGCTAGGTTTGGTGTTGAGGGCAAGGGGTTTAAGATTGGTGAGTTTTTGGATTGTAGTGCTTGGGCAAAGGTTTTCATATTATTTTCCGCCATGACGGCTAGTTAGGTTGGGGCCAGGTGGTGTGGAGTTGCAGATGGTGGCAGGCGGAGAAGAAGAAAGAGTAATTGTATCCATTATCCGTTGTCAGAGAGGAGAGAGGTAGGAGAAAACTTTTAGAGAGAAGTAGAAGAAATTTTGTATTTACCTTTGTTATTATCCTTTATCATATTTAATAATTCTAAGTTATTAAAGAAACTAGATATATTAGGCAATTCATATACCGAAATAATTAAGTTATCTAATTACTAAAATTATTAACTTTAATTATTATTACCTAATATGTGTTATTTTAAATTAATGAAATAATAACCAAGCATATTCAATATCGTAATTACTAAAAAATAAAAAAAATCATGGTTAATTTTCATTTTTAAGATTGAAATTACTCCCACTCAAAAGTAGAATTTCAAAAACGTTTTAAGTTAACTTGGCCCACTAAGCCCAGCCTAGTTCAGAAAAAATAAGACAAAACTAACCAACAAAGACCAGCCTAATTTTGATTATTTTTTTTAAAAATTATTCAACTGGATCGGTTCGATAAAATCAGACCAAGTTCAGTCCTGCCATCTTCTATGACAATGATTTGGACTAATCATATCCATCTAGGCTAGACCAAAGCCATATAATCAACTAGAAGCACATTTGCTTCCTCACATCATTGAGTGGGCTAATTATGACCAACCCAGAGCCAAAAATTCATAACCCTAATTTTTGTACACCAGTCGGCTCCTAGTGCTATAGTAACTGCAACTCTTGCCGATGCTACAATAACGCCGCCACCGTTGATGTATGTTTTTGGTCGTGAATAGTAATTTCAGCCGTGAATATTTTTTTGAATATTTTTTAAATCATAATATATTATCCAATAATTAATTTTATTAAAATATGAACACAAATGTAAACATCCTATTGTGTAAATCTCATTCCTGTATTATTTAGATCAAACTAAAATTTGCAACCTTGCTATGATGTTATTGTTGGGAATTTATTAAATCTTTTTTAGTGGAAAATCAGTTATCTAATCTTAGATCTCATGCATGTAGTTAAAATGAATCAATCTACGAGCTTAGATTACCTTTGAAGCTTGCTTTAATATCAAATTCGATCAACCACAGAGATGAGAATCCCACATGCGATTCCACTATATGTATCCACACAACACGAACAACTAGCTTGGAACGTTTATTGATTATCAAGAAAAAACCTAGTTTTTCTTATTCTCTTTAAGGTGAGATTTATTTTCGGAGAATATTTGGATAGGTTTCTATCGTTCCAGACTTCCAGGGTTCTAATGTTGTCAGTTTTGTTTATTCGTTTAAAATATCTACTCCCTCCGTCTTATAGAAAATTGCTCAATTACTTTAAGATCGGTATTTTATGAAAGATTAGGTGGAAGTGTTGTTGGGAAATAATGGAAGGGTATTTCATGCATGGAATCGTTGATTAATGGATTTAATCAATGGTTTGAGCGATACTATAGTAAATGTATATATCCATATTTTTCTATTTCAGGTAAGAATTGAATTGAGCCATTTTCTGTGGACTGACGAATATAGAAATTTAGCCATTTTCTATGGGACATGGGGAGTATTATTTATCATGCATGATACAAGCAAGACATTTATTTTGTTAATTGAAAATACTTCTCTTGCCGTGTATTTTCATAATTTACAAAATTATATGAAGGATGGAATCATAGATATCAACCAATAATAAATTCGATTGACTACAGAGCTAATGCAGCCATTGTAAAGATACAAGAAAATTTATTTTCCAAAAGCCATATTAGGCCTTATTCGAATTCCATTGGTAATATTTAGGGAGAACACATCATTTACCATCACACAAAGGGAGGAACCTCCATGTGCATACTCAACTTCATAATTAATCACACATTTTCAGGCTATCAAACTTGTAGTCACCTGAGTTCAAAGAAACAGAAAGGTTTTGGGTCCCTATATAGAGGGTGAAGATCCTACAACATTAGTTTCAACAATAATTATATCAGTCATAGACATATCAGAGTTTTGAAACGAAAAAATACTTTGATAAATATATCAAAATGACATGATAAATTTTATACACCGCTAATAATGATACTCCCTCTGTTCCAATCCAAATTACCCACCTAATTTATGACACTATTCTCTATCAAAGTTTTACCGCATATTTGAATAGATGTATGAGAAATAATATTTTCGTATGTGATATTGCTGAATTCGTCGTAACAAGTAGTTTCTAGAAAGTAACTTTTTATTTTCCGTTATTATACGTAGTTAAATATATTAACGGTCAAACACGTTTCTCGAACGTGTGCAATGATTGAGCTGTAATTTGGGCTGGGACAGAGGGAGTAATGTATCTTTTTAAAAAAAACTCAATAATTAGTAGGGATTTTAAAAAAAATAAATTAAAACAAAAAACCACGAGTATGATCAAGAACTCAATCACCTTGGCCATAAACATTGTAATAGTTGATTCTTTGAGGAGAAATGCAGTTGACCCTACAAAGAGTTGCACATAGAGAGAACAGTTCCGACATAAGAATTTTAAGTTAGTAGTACATTCAGTAACAAAATAAATATATATTTAATCTGTGATAATATATATTAAAAGTTCATTGCAATATGATCTATTAATTTTTAAAACCATACAACTATTCCAAAGAGTTATTATATGTATTCAAACTAACTTACTTTTTTTGAGATATTTATAATGGTTATTCCCAAAGTAATACCAAATGCTTGAAGATTCAAATGGCTTGGTAGTTCTAAAATTTAGTTTTTGCAGTCTACTTTTTCTCTGTTTTACAAACCCATGACCAATATATATAAGTTCAATAGTAAAATGGATAAGTATGTATTATTATGTAAGATTATATATATATATATATTTACATACATATATTTATATATATATATACACACACATATATATATATATATATATTTAAATATGAATTGGGATCATGAGAAAACACCTATCATAGGTGAGAATACCAACTTATGTGAGAATACATTTGGCCATTGATTTAACCATATCAATGATAAAGATTTAAGGAGAAAATATAACATTATTGTTAAATTATTTTTTAGTTCGCGGATCCTCTATTCGGTTCAAACAATATCGGATCTGGATCAAAATTATTGCAGCAGAGGAACACGAGGGACCCGCGCGTGCTCATGACACCCTCAGCAACCTTACCTTTCCTTGTGTAATTTTCATATGAGCTGCTGACCCGATTTCCCTGGCTTGTTTATATCCTAGGAATGAGCTAATTGAATGTGATGCACAAAGATTTAACATTTGTGGCTTGAGTCGATAGGGAACATATTGCCTAACTCTTATAATTGAAGGCTACAGTATGTTGATGGACATATCATTTGAAAGGTATTTGGAAATGCTATCCTAGAAAGTCATGGTTGCGTCCTAAATTGGTACATCGGTGATTTGTGCAAAACCAAGTTGATTGAATTTTATGAACAAAATGCCCTCTTTGGCCTATGTAAAATCTTTGTAACTTGGTTGGTTATTTTAGTTTTTCCTCTCACTTCTGATTTGAAATAAAACTTTCAGAGAATCATTTCCAATTCTTAATCTACCAGCAACCTTTCTTTTTGAGAAATCAAACAAAATCAACAATCACTTGTAAGTGCTTCAAATATAACCTATAGGTTCTTGATTAGATACTTATGTGTGCTATAAAAACTTGGTGTTTGGAATACAACTCGCAGGTGCTTCATCAATCGTTTGTAAGTGATTCAAATGTAACTTTTAGGTGCTTCATTAATAACTCCTATGTGCTATAAAAACTTGGTGTTTAGAATACAACTCGTAGGTGCTACAACAATAGCTTGTAAGTGCTTCAAATGTAACCTATGTTTGCTTGTTTTCTAACTTATCGTGTGCTACGAAAATAACTTGGTGTTTAATGTACAACTCGTAGGTTCTTCAACGATCACTTATAACTGTTTCAAGTGTAACTTGTAGGTGCTTCATTTATAAATAAAGTGTTGTACAAAAGCAAGTTAGTGCTTAGAGTAGAAATAGTAGGTGATTCAATTATCGCCTGTAAGTAATTCAAGTGTAACATGTAAGTACTTCTTTATTATAACTTTCACTTCCACATATTAGTGCTTAGAGTACAATTCATAGGTGCTTCGCCTCATTTTAATTTGTAGGAGCTTTTTTTATTTATAAATTATGTGCGTTACTAAAATAACTTGGTGTTTAGAGTACAACTCGTTTGTAGGTGCTTCAAATATAAGTTGTAGGTGTTTCTAAATTGATGCAACAGGTTCAAGTGCCTGTGAGTAAACAACATTTATTTGTTTTAACCTTGTATTTGCAACACACCCAAATAGATTCCTGTTTTTGTTTCAACTTACCACATAGTTATTCAAGGATGGTAAAAGGAAAGTGACGTAGTTTGAAACTAAAACAGAATGAAATTATGAACAAGTTGTTGACCTTTGTGAAGAACTTTTGTGCATGACTTCGGATCTGCACAGCAATCTTGGTTCCTGTGTGTTCTGAAACAGAAATAGAAATAAGTAATAAGAATAAGATAAGAATGAAAGAAGTAGGATATAGAGGTAGTTTTAGGGTAAATAGTGACCTTCAATAGGCAGCGCGCCCATAAAACTTCAAAGCTTCTAGGAACCTCTTGTGCTCATCCTCAGTCCATCGCTCCTGTTGGTTAATTTTTTTTCAATAAATCAGAGCCATCATATTATAGGTAATTAATGGCTAATATTAGTCCTCACATAAGATTGAGTTCTCACCTAAATAAATGTTCTCACCTGAACCCACCCCTATATATATATGAATTAGGATCACGTGAGAACACCTATATGAGGTGAGAACACTCACTTATGTGAAAACAAATCCTGACCATCAATTTAACTACACCAAGGATTCAGATATAAGGAGAAAATCTAACAATATATCGAACAATTCTATTTACAGGTTTAGAATTCCTAAGTACAGGTATATTGAATGATTAATTGACTATATTATCTTTATAATATGCACACGGTCTGTGCCAACCTTTTGACTAGGGTTTGAGCAACGATTTTAACCTTCTCTCTCCCCCCACTATATAAAGTGGCTTAATGAATTGGTCCATAAAGGGAGACGGATTTGAAAACAAAAAAAAACACTATTTCCTGTCTTTCTTCATTCATTCCATAACATTTATGGCTTTAAAACTCATTCTTGTTGTGAGTTTAAGTATGGTAGCTTATCTTGGGGACATTTGTAAGCGTATTTGACCCTTAAACTTGTGGGACACTTAGATCATGTGCTTTATGTCATTATTATCATTATTGCTTGGTCTTTGATTTTTTATGATTATGCTTGCTTGATGTTAGGTGCACAACTAATTAATTTCAATGCATGATCTAACATTATGCACGAGAATGAATTTGAGAGTATTTTGTCTTCATGTCAGATTTGGTCAAAGGTAAATGTGAAAGTCGTGTTTAGGAGTGACAAATATGCATCATTGTTGATTATTTGGTTATATTAGGCTAAGAGACTTATTTAAATCAGGATATGAATGATATGGTAGTGATCCGACCACATACTGTCGGACATCAGTTATTAATCCAGTTAGGGTTGCAGCTAATTCTGGAATTCATATCTTGTAACTATAGTAAATTAGTTTGAATAAAATTATAGGGGCAATTAATGAGATACTAATGCTCTCTTTTGTAAAAGCATACATTGTTGTAGTGGGTGTTCCTGGTGGAGGTCCCGGTGAATCATGCTACTCTTGTGTTTAATTTATTGTGCAAAGTTGGGTTTATGAACCACATGAGTATAGCCTAGAGGTGGTTAGTGATAGTACTCCCCTATCTATAACCAGTGGAGCTGAGAGTTTAACAATGGGGCAGAACTGGGATATTAGTCATCGTGGGAGTTTTCGATGAATCAATATCTCCATATGAGGTGATAAGGCATATAATAGTTTAGAGAAAAGTGCATATATAACCCTACCTAATTCACATAAGTGCAAATATAACCTTTTGATAATTGAAAGTGCAAATATAACCCTATATTATTACTGGATGTGCATATATAATCCTTTTCGGTAAATTTGGGTCAGAATTGGGTGGAAAGTTAATTTTACCCCTCTAATTTTTTTAAATAATATAAATATAAAATTTACTATGATACCCCTAATGTTTCTTCTTCTTCTTCCAAATCTTAACCCAAACTCTCCATAGCTTCAATTCTAGTCCATAACGTCCGACCATGCTAGGTTTTTAGGGAATGATGTGTTTAGGTGGCGAGCATGGTCTTAGTGGCGGCGAGGCTAGGTTTTAGGTAAGGCAGGGCTAGATTTTAGGGGCAGAGGTTGTTTTGGCGTAGACGACGTAGGAGGCGGGTCTAGGTTTTCAAGGGGAGATGGTGGTGGTTGGTGGGGTCGGGCGGAGGAGTAGAAAAGGTAGAATTGGACGGAGATGGCGCATGGATAGAGATGGTCAAGAAAGATGAAGAATGGTAATAGCGCACGGTGGCACGGTTGGGAAAGCGATGTGGTGTACAGTGAAGCAAAAAAAATGAGCGGTGAAGCAGAGTGTGGTCATCCGATATTGTTTGCTAGAATGACCGTATTGAAGTTGTTTTTGGGGTTACTGAGAGCCCGCGGTCTGGGGAACTGATTTCCGGTGAAGCTCCTCCTGGGTGCAAAATTGGAATCTAGGGTTTTGCATATAAAAGAAAATGGGGAAGGGGATGGGTTCGAGGAAATCACCATTAACAGATTATTATCAGATACTTTATTACCCTGAACTATGGCAAGAGGGGATGGGTGGCTGAAGGGGACCGATAGCGAACCAGTAGCGGGGTGGCTGGAGGGGATAGGTGGCCCAGTTAGAGCAACGACGGTGGTGAAGGAGGTGGAGTAGTGGCAGCGATGGTAAAATAGCGGTGGGACAAATGGCATTTTTATCTTTCAAATTTTTGTATTAGGATGAAAGGGCATTTTTGTCATTTATGGTCGGTCAATGGCAGAAAATGGCCAGTCAATGACAGAATATAGTCGTTACGGTTATATTTGCACTTATGTAAAGTATTTAGGGTTGGTTTTGCACTAAAAATTATCTCAGGGTTATATGTGCATTTACTAAAGTATATAGGGTTATATTTGTATATACCCCAATAGTTTATTGTTATTATGTGAATAAGAGTCGAGGATCCTTATTTGTTTATCAATTATGAAATGTAAAGTCCCGCAAGGTATTTCTCATTACATCTATGTTGTGTTTTTAGTTTATGCTCGTAGTTTATAGCTTAACCCTTTCCAAATAAAAACCCCCCATGTTTTCTACTCCCAACACACATACGGGTAACACCTTTATGTGAACTTTGTAAATCTATCTTTTAAACCAGTAGATCTATGTGGATGAAATTGTATCTTTGGTGTGTCCGTTTTATATGGTTATTTTGGAATCTTTTGTACTCATTTTGGTAGCCTTTTATGCTTTAGATACTTTATTTTACCTTGAAATCATATTACTAGAGTTAGGAGAGATTTTATCACTTTTGTCATTTGTAATAAGGATTCCGTGAGACGAGGTAATTGTTGAAGATTTGAAGACCTTGAAGATTCTATTTTGAAGACCATGAAGACTTTTGAAGACCCGAAGAAAGGAAGAGGAGACTACATGAAGACCAAAGAGAAAAACTCACTTGAGGGCAGATTACTCTGGCCGTCGTGAGTCACAACGGATGTGTCGCGAATTGCGATGGCCATCTGCCCAGACTTAGTTTTTGGGATTTTTGTACTATAAATACTCATCACTTTTCTCTTTCTTCTCCAACTCATTTCCCCCGATTTCAGAGCGAAAAACCCTAGTTTTCTTCCATTTTCTACCTTAGTTCCTTCTTGAATTCATGTTTGATT
>JAULKM010125202.1:0-20279 GCA_032355605.1 Rubia tinctorum | reverse complement strand
TATCTGGAATTTAGAGGAGTTGCCTTGTTGTTTAGAGTCCACCGAGACACTCGACATGATTGAGCTGGAAGGTTGTCCCCGGAGTTTGGTAAATGTGGCCACAAACATTGAGGATGTGCAGCACAATGAGTGGGGAAATTTGGGTATGAAGACCATTGCGCGCAGGACTTTGAAAACTTGGGAATGAGTTCCTTTAAATCTCACTGAATGTATTTTTAAATCTCAACTCCATTGATGACGTCTTTTTTTCCTTCCAATTTTGGTGTTTAATATGTTGTGATTTATACTTCAAGATTGCGAGATTCGTACTCCACATCGAATCATATGCCAACTTTTCCTGATTCGATCAAGCAGTTATGGAGGGAATCTGAGCAAATAGCATTTTACCTTTAATCTCATCTATTTTTTCTTGCACAGCCTTGATCATTTGTTAAAAGTTATAATCACTGATCAAGGCTGCTAGATTGAACTGTTTTTTGGAGGAAAGGAGCTTCCAGCTTTTGGCAGGAAATTTTAATTGCTGTTCCACCGACTTTAAATTCAATTATTGATTGTATAGATTTTTTATAGTCATGTTGTAGTACCTTGACAGAGGATTTTAGCGGGTCCTTAAAAACTAAACTTTACACTAGATCAGTTAACAACTAAATTGTATACAGTTCATCAAACAATCCCCACAATCAACTTCATACAATGATCATAGGATCCAGATTCATTCAATTCCTCATGAGGAGTATTGTTCTCGTTCCATATACTAGAAAAAGAGGTCATAACCACCCTTTTTATCGCATCGTCCATATTAACGACGCACTTATTATTACATATGATCATGATACACAAAACATGAGCTCCTTAATGATAACATTAAGTCATGGAACAATGAGATACATCATACACTGAACCAATAATCCGTTTCAATGCAATCTGATGATACCTAGGCCCAAAGCCCAACTGATCATTGACCTCCACAATATCGATGAGGCAAAGAGGCCACATGGTGAGTATATTTGACATATTTTTCAGCATGGAAACTATTATTGATATTCCAAATATACTAGAACAATACTACTTCCTCCGCAAGGAAAGGAAATCATAGCCTTAGATAATTTCAAAGATCTCATAGGATCTCTACCCTTTGAATATATGCGTATGTTCCACCTTTGATTCATTCACAATAAATTACGTATTCTAATACAAACTAGCTAACTTAAGCACTGCGAAGTTTACCCCTCAGGACCTCCCAAGGCTTTGTTCTTGCAGATCGGCAATCGACGATCGACGATACAACATCGACGGTGTCCCCAAACACATCATGGTCTAAATTACCCTCATGAAGGTTGTCAATCTCTTCCGGACTCATGACTTACGTACTAATGTGGGGGATTCCTTCCGGATCAATATAATGTCTGGAATTAGCCTAATGCTCCATGCTAGATTCATGACACCTGCAGAATAAAATCCCATGAAGTTCCCAGGATCTTCCTCTGATGCCTAATTTAGTGTATGGGTAATATATGAGTAATATCTGGAAATGATGTTGTTACCTGTTGTGCTGCTCGAATCACCTATTATGGCTGATGTATTCTGAAATCCTTTCGGATCATGGGCCATGTTCCTAGATCATGGTTTTAGTGGAATGGTTATAGGTAAGAATCATTCCTTCTTCTGGGTTTGCATCATATGGCTCGCTGTAAACGAGGTGCTGCTCTTAGCGAGGTTCCATTTCTTCTCCAACAAATAGTATTGCTATTAGCAAGATTCCCTTTCTTCTCCAACGAACAGTCTTTTACTTGGTTCGCTGGGCACAAAATGCTATTTTTACTTTGGATTTCACATTACTAGGGGATGTGTATACCATAAGCCCCCCTAAACAAGTGGTTAATGTGTATAATGCTGCTGTAATTATTTTTAAACGTACGAAATAAAAACAAAAATGGCTGCATGTTATTGGGCGTATTTTTGACGAAATAATAGGGTGCAACGGAGTATGCATTGGCTGCTTGGATAAGAAATTATAACTACACTTCTATGATTACCTCTTTTTCCGGGAGGTCTCTATTAGTGGACCCAAAATATAGTGTGATTTTTCAATAGATAAAGGTGGTTAAGAACTGAACTTATTAGTAGTGTACTATTCGTTAATCATTTGAAATATGTTGCATGGTAATAGTATTCTTATGCTAAATGGTTTAGATTTACTAAAAATTGTATTATTCTTGTTTATCTTCATGTGGGAATATGATCCTTCTATTGGAGGAGTCATGATGAGGCCATCGCCTGATATGTTTAGTGTATATCCATGTCACTTGCAGTATGGTTTGTCGCTCCCTGTACCAGATTATGTTATGAGCGTTTTGGCGGCTTATGATATTGCTCTCGCTTAGATACATCCTCAAAAAGTAGGCATACTTTCAGGTTTTGAACTTCTATGCTGTGAAAGAACTATTGATAACAGTGTGTCATTGTTTAGTGCTTACTGTAAGTTATGTGAAATGGGTGTTGTTGAGTGTATGGTATCTTTCAAGTCTGTTATTGAAAGTGTTGAAATTATAAATTTTCCATGAAGATTATGGAGATTAGGAAGATAAATTCCCATGTGTGAGATGTTCTGACAAAAAATCAATGCCAATATTAATTAAGAACATTTACCTTAATCGAGGAATGAAGTGGGAGAAAAGGCCAGATTTCCTAAGGGAAATGTGAGCTAATATTGTAAAATTTGGGTTCCCTACTGGTTCTCAAGGTAACTTTTTGTTTCATTTTATAAATTTACACCTATGTGATTTTATTGAAGTTTTATTTGTCTTACAGCTGTAAGGTTTTGTGTCTTAACAAAATCCTTACCTCATGATCAAGATGCTAGCACTTATATTATCTGTCATGAAGTCAACCGCTTGAGGGAGGATCGTGGAAGTACTAAGCGTAGGATTGATGTAGAAGGGGAATCTAAGAAGGGTTCTTTTAAGTTGATGAAAACGCAGGACATCATAACTAAGGCTTCAAGTGGTGTAACTATGACTAATGGTTCTTCACGGGGAGGTATGTTGTTTTTCTAAATAATTTCTTAGTATATAAGATCATTGGTCTCTACATGGTACTAATTGGTTTTATGATATAATTTCATTATTCTTATATACTAAGCAATTGCTTGGTTAACAACCAATGTGGGACTCTCAACACGCCTCCTCACATGATACAGTATGATTCATCACCTATAAGTGGACATTGGGGTCATGGTGTATCAGTGGGAATATACATCCATTTGGTCAATGAAGCCAACCTTAGGCTCTAGTACCAACTGATATGAATCTTTTTGCAAAGTATCTGAATGCGGAATTTTGGAAGAAGCACTCTCTATCAAGGTTGAACGAAACACCCTCTTGAAATCAAGAAGACACAGATGGAGTATTATAGAAAACATAATTTTAGTTCTTCACTAACACATGGGTTGAAAATTCCTAAACCCAAGCACTAGTTGCATGAAATTGTTTCTTCCACTCTTCTGAACATAATTGCATACTCATAATCCTTTTGTTTTTATTTTATCATTCTTTGATTATGTTGATCTTGAATTCTTTCTTGAGTTCTTGATTACACCTTATACAAAAAAAGAGTCATTGTTTTTTTTCTTCTAAATATAGCGTCATATTCTTGATCATTACGATCTTGAATACCTCGAAATTCATTAAATAAAGAGGAAGTTTTCTCAGTTTCTGATCAAAAACATTTTAAAGAAATACAACACAAGTTAATTTCAAAATCATACCTTGATTTGAGTTTTGAAATCCGTAGGTAAAAACTAGGGTTTTGGATTTTAAATCCGGGAAAGCTAGGGTTTGGTCGTGCCATTTCTAGGGTTTGTGAGTCAAAATTCTTGGGCGTTAATTTTGAAAATTTTGGGCTACAATTGAAGTTGTGATTGAATTCTACTTGTGTTGGGAAAGGAATTTGAATTGTATTTGGACAAGAAATTGAATCATACTTGAATATGAATTGTACTTGGATAAGAAGTTGAATCGTATTGAATTTCAAGTGAATCTGGACAAGAAGTTGAATCATATTTGAATATGAATTGTATCCTCTAATTCCTAATCATTTTCAATTTGGAAAAAGAGGAAGAATTCGGTTTGCACTTGGATTGAAATACTATTTGGGGAAGAATTCAAAACCTATTTGGGTTAGGATTTGGGAATTCTGTTTCGGGCAGCAAAAGATAAAGGAAAGCCTAATTGTATTCAAATTGGGATTTCGGTAGTAATTCCTAATTGGATTGGGATTTGTTACTTGTATTTTCGAAACTTCTTGTTGCCTATTTGAAGTGTTATTCATTTTATCATACCTTACTCAATATAGCTCAGATTCAAGTCATTCAACTTGAATTTTGATCCTTCTTCTCTAAAGAATTTGGATTTCCACTTTTAGAGACGATTTTAAAAGTTTATCTATTTGATTTATTTTAATTAAATTGTAGTATACTCCAGGTTCATAATTGTTGTGATACAATTGATTGCACTTGTTCTAGCCTTTGCCTTGTGAGTATTATACACTGATTAGTGACCTGAACAAACAAAGGGGAAATGGGAAACATTTATTACTAACAGTTGTTTCTTCTTAGCAGTTTTAACGGGAATGATGGGCAATCTGAATGCTCCACCTTATGTTGGCAGTCCCAACAATAGGCCGATAACGCCTAATCCTAATGGTCGTAGTGAAAACCATCCCAAAGATGACTTCACCAACAATTGGGGTGAACCTAAACCACTTGAGTCTATTCAACTTAATCAACAAGGACAGTTTAACACTAATTGATTGACATTTTTCATGAATACTCTCATGGGGGAGATTCAGAGATTGTCAAGGAGAGTAGATAAGTTGGAAAATCCCACGCCACCTTGCTCTACTATACAAGTGGATCTCAACCGAGTGATCAGTCATTTTTGCAGTAATGAAAGTTTGGATGAAGAATCAGTTCATTACTCTGATAGGCGATCCCATAGGGGTTATAGAGGAACTAAACAACGACATTCTCACCATAGAAGGCAGTCTTGAAATTTTCTAAGTTTGAGTTCCAAAGAAAGTTCAGATTCTGCCTGAGACATTAAATGTTTAAAGTATGATATCCCTAGATTCAATGGTCAACACAATCCTGCGAGATATATGAATTTGGAGAGGCATATTGAGAACTTATTTGAACTTAAAAGTTATAGAGAAAGGGAGAAGATCAAGGTTGTGTAGTATTCTTTAACCAATTATGTGGCAGAATGGTGGAAGAACCTTAAAGAATCGAGACAGATTGTTTGTAAAAGACCTATCTCTACCCTGGAGTGATTAAAGATCAATCTTCGTTTATATCACGTTCCACCAACTTACTTGATGGAACAACATTCGCACCTCAGTAATACGAAGCAAGGTGGCCGAACAATTGTTGAATGCTCGCAGGAACTCAAGTTAGTGATTAGAAAAATTGGCATGAGAGAAGATGATGCATATGTGAAGAATCAACTCATGAAGGTTTAAGAGAAAATTTGCATCCGGTTAAACTTCAACATCATGTTTTCCATGCGATATTTACAAGTTAAAGTTAGGTTGGTTGAGTCAATACTGAGGCCCAAAAAAAGCCATAATTTTCAGCTATGACAGTTCGAGACAGGTTTTTGATCCCAACGGGGAGGATAACTAGTTATGGGTGGTCGTGGAAACCCTAGCTCTTCAAGAACTTATTCAAATCCACTCTATAAACCTAATGACCAAAGAATAACTGCATCCAGTTAACCACCTAGATGAACTACAGTTAAATAAATAACTCCTTCGTCGATTACATTTTATTCTAATTCTTTTACTTGTTTTAATTGTAAGGAACGAGGACATGTATGCTAGAACTGCCCTCATGCTCGAATTATGACCACACTGGAGGAAGGAGATGACAAAGATTAAAATGGTGATATGCTTTCATTTTATGAAAGTGAAGAAGAACAGGTAAATACAGAGATCATCATTGATGATCAAGATGAGCAAGGTTATGAAACACAAGGTAACTTCATGCCATTGAGACTTTTCAATTCTTAAATGGTCGAATATGGGGGTATAACTTATTAATATATTCCATACTCTTTGTCTTGTGAATAATAAAGAGAATATTATGGCTTCATGTGTGTCTTGAAAATCACCAACCACGTTACACAAGCAAAAGTTCGATTTATCTCACCAGACACAACACACAATTTACCACAAAGGGGGTATCGTGGCTTCGCATATGTATGCGACATAAGCGAACCCCTACCCACTCTATAGCCAATAAAACACCCACCCCTAATACATCCCAAAAAATAAATAACCACAAAAAATATTCAATACTTTTTAAATAATTGCAACTTAGATAACAAAATATGACATAAAATACTAAAACAAGCTACGATAACTAATGACTCATTCCCTTTACAATCCCAACTTTTGCATCTAGGATTTCCTCTAGTTTCCACCGCATGTGCAGGTAAACTTCATCTCGTGTGGAACCAACAGCTTCCATATGACACATGTGCTTAATATAATAAGACTAACTATCAATTATTGGTCCATATTCTGATCTTCCTAGCTACATACTCTTTATATATACGGAATAGGGATAAGTCTCTATGTCCCACTTCAAATCAGTCACTTCATGTTCCAAACAACCATCATGGTCTTTCAAACACCCCTTATGGAGATTCGTACGAAGAAGCTCACCAATCTCAGCATGAAGTTTAGTATTAACTTCGTACACATCCCTAAGTATTTCCCATAATTCTTGACACCTTCCCTTCAACCAGACATAGCAAACTTCTCCAACATCAAGTTGGCTCTCTAGTTTCTCATATTTCTTTAGAAGTCTAACTGAGAGATCACATTCTTCATCATAACGCGCCCTTTATACTTGTACCTTATCATTCAGTGAAATTCAGCCTATAATTCTCCCTATACCTTATGGCACATTGACAACAACTTCGATCAACCCGACGTCGGGGGCTGGTCGGCAAGGGTTTTGTCAAAAGTTTTTTAACTACGATTATTTCTGACAAAACCGAGGTAAAAAACATTTACCATGGTTCAAAACCGCAGTAAGAAAACTTAGAACGAAGTGCTTATATAACCCTCGGTTCTTTGTTATGTGCAAATATAACCCTGAGTTTTTTGAGGGGTTATTGTACCCAAAGTCATCTAAGCTAGCAGTTGCACCCAAATTAAACTAGGAGGGGAAAAACGGCTATTCGGGTATAATTTTACATATTTTGGCCGGTCATAGATATATCTGCACTTTTGAAAAATTAAGGGTTATATTTTTACTTTTCAAAGAACCGAGGGTCATTTAAGCATTTTACTCAAAACTAAATATGCGATGTCGGTCAACAAAATAGCAACGTCGGTTACTTTCAAGAATGACATCGCACCTGTTTATAGCGACATTGACTTTCAAAACATCGCATGCTATTTGGGATGTCGACCGCCTATTCAGATCATCCAACATTGCTCATTCATCGGTGGTGTTGTTGGCTCATGGCTATTTACCTCGGTTGTTTTGAGCCAAAATCGAGGTAAAAATATCTTTGCCCGGTTCAAAAACCAAAGTAAAAAGTATACCTTTTGCTACGGTCACATTTACCTCGGTTTTTTTATGGCGGAAAACAGAGTTAAAAACCCCTAAACAATCGAGGTAAAAGGTGTTGTTTCTTGTAGAATTTGCTCAAACATAACCCCTATTCTTGGAGTAATTTCTTTTCCTAGTTTAATTCAACATCATATTTTCTGATATTTTCCTTTGTGGTTTTTATATGCATATCATGAATAGCTAATTCATTTATCGGCAGAGAATAACATGTGTTAGTTTATAAACCGTGAGAACTAATTGTTCTATAATAGATTCTTTTTTGTTCTTGATTGTTCTTAGTTTAATTTATTCTTTGTGTATTTAAGTCTGATCAACTTAAATATTGTTAGAAAATGCTAGCTAATTTAACCAATACATGATCGTTGGAAAGAGTTAGTAAGAAGCGAGTTTTTGTGGAAGCTCTAATAATAACTAGTTAAGACTGTAACAGTAAGATAGAGAACAATTAAGTGTGCATTACTATTTTCTTTTACTTTGGTAATTGCTATATCAGGTTCTTTTATTTCTTAATGCTATCAAAATGTGTATCTGGTTCAGCGAATACTTTCCGGGGCATTTTTGTAAGGTAAACTAATGGTTAATTATATAATTGATTAACAGTCAATAAAGTAAGAAAGAATTGAGGAGGTTAAACCTACCTACTTTCCTATAAATGATAGATACGCAAGGATTCAACACTGCACATATGATCGATGTTAACTAACATGAGTTATTCTTAGCCGATATCATTCACACACACACACACACACACACACATATATATATATATATTTCTCATTTTTTAGATTGATTATTTTACATTTTTAGTTAGAGAAAATTCTTGAAATTAAGGCATGGTGGCTATACGGAAAAAGGTTTTGAAATTAGTGGGTAAAATTATAATTATCGCTTTACTCCACGTGGGATCGACTCTGCTTATCATTGTATTAATTTAATCTTTTGAGTTTTCAAATTATTTTGGCGAGTTAAACGACGCTAATCAAATTGGCGCCGGTTGGGGAGCAGTCATTTTTTATAATTTTTACCTACTAATATGTATGTCAGTGCTTGGTTTATCAGCAGGTCATCAAGGCAGAATTCAATATTTGACTCGGACGTAGAAAAGATAGCCAAGCAGAACAAAAAGAGAACAAAGGCGCAGAAATTAGCTTCTCAGTTTGGCCAAACAAGACCCATTCGGTTTCATCAATCACCTCTGATTCAGGAACTAATACTGAAATGGACAGAGCTAAAGGAAATGTGAATCATGAGCAGAACCCAAACAACCCATACATTTGGGAACGTACTGGTCATAGTGAAGATAATATCTCTCTCTCTCTCTCTCCCTCCCATTCAGCTACCAGAGACCGAGAATTCAATTGAGATCAAACTGGCGTTCCAGAATATACTTCCAAAGTTTCACAAGAGAAGCACCGAGGACCCTTACAATTTTCTGAGCGAATTTGTGAAAATTTTTAAGGTGCAGAAGAGGCCTGCCACCGTGACTGAAGATCAATTGAAGTTGGTGGATTTTCCCTTCAGCTTGATAGGAGCAGCAAATCAATGGTTCTCAAGCCTTCCACCTAACAACTTCATTTCGACGTGGTCTGAATTGAAGAAATTATTTTTGAAATATTATTTTTTATCTACAAGGGCAGATACCTTGAAGAAGGAGATCACAAGTATCAAGCAAAAGTATGATGAGCCATTGAGTGCTAATTGGCGAAGGTTCAGGAAGCTGGTGGATAGCTGCCCCCAATCACCGAATGACGGAAAGCCAATTGCTTCAGTGTTTTTATCAAGGAATGATAGCAACCAACAAGGACTTGGTGAATTCTACCACTAGTGGTGGATTTTCTCACCTTTGAGCGAATGGGGCTAGAGAGATCATCAAAAGTTTGGTGGATTCCAAGAAAGAGTATGATCAGCAGGAAGTCCAAATCTTGAAGAAAGTGGAACAAACCTCTACTCCTGAACAAGATTAATTCAAGGAGAGGATAGATAGAATGGAGAATATTCAATGTAAGTTCGTTTACAAGGTTTCAGATGTATAAGAAGAGCCTTGTGACACGTGTGGAGCAGTCAACCAAATGTTGTTGCAATGCATTCTTACCATGGGGAAATAACTAACCAAGCAAATGCTATGGTAATATATAATTAGAGGCAGCAAAAAAAAGATCCATATCCCCACACCTTCAATCCAAGATGGAGAGATCACCCAAATTTTCTTTGGAGAGGCTATGGTACCGAACCTCAGTATCCTCAGCATCCACGGTATCCACATCAGCCGTATGTTCGACTAATGCAATGAGAAGCCCCAGTTTTTCCTCAACCTCCTCAAGGAGGTCAAGAAAAAACTTTGAATGATAAGCTGGATATACCGATAGACATGATGTAGAAGCACCAAAATTTTGAGAAGGTCAAAGCAACTTTAGAGGATCATACACGACAAATCATCCATTTATCGAACTACTTGAACGGACTCAGAATGAAATAGCTAGGGTTACTTTCTAAAGTTTAGTTAAATCCACATGAGATGGTAAATCGGGTCACATTGAGAAGTGGTGAAGAAGTTTATGAATTGCCTTTTAAATCCACGCTAAAAAAGATGAACGAGTTCACTGACGGAGGGTCCAATTTGCCCAAACAGAACCCTGTGATAGAAATTCAGATTCAAGAGTGGGACGAAAAAAGTGACGAAACTATCATACAACCTTCAACTCCTAAACGTCCATAGTTAATAAATGAAGTTAAATCAAAGGTACCAGCTGAGTTAAGTAAAAAGGCCAACCTTACATGATCCATCAGTTAAACTTCTTCCACCCTATCCTCGTAGTTTGGAAAAGAATAAAAGAAGATGATATGGATTTTGTCTCAATTTTTGGAAAAATGAAAATTAATCTTCCATTCTTGCAGGCCATAAGATTACCAAAAGTAAGAAAGTTCTTGAAATATTTTATTGTCAGAAACCTAAGAGATTCGAGCAATATCATGATAAGTGAATCTATGTCGGCTGTGAGCCAAAAGAAAATGCCTCAAAAGTTCAAGGACCCAGGTATGTTTTAGTTACCTTGTTATATAGGAAATACGAACATTGATGTTGCTATGTGTGATTTAGGAGTTTCAATTAATGTTATGGCATTATGTGTGTATCAAACTTCAAATGGAGCTGAAATGGTAGACACTAGAATGGTAATTCAATTGGCAGCTAAATCTTGTGTATTTCGTGAAGGCTTGTTGGAAAATGTGCTTGTGTGACTCAATAATTTTGTTTACCCTGCAGATTTTTATGTGGTAAAAATGAAACATACTAGTGATAAGGAACTAAAGGGGTATTTTTGGGTCATCCATTCTTGAAAATAGTAAACATCATCATTAATGTTGGTAATGGAAAAATTTGTCTTAATTATTATGGTGAGAAATACACATTCGACATTGATAAACCCATGAAGAAACCTATAGATGCTGAGAATATGTATGCCATCGAACATATTAACCCTCATCTCCAAGATTCTCTTGAGACTAAAATTTTGCAGGATATGATGGAAAATCAATTTAATATAAGTCCAGATGAGGTAAATGTTCAAGGCTTTAGCGATAAGGAAATCCGCGAATTACAGCGTTCAATGTGCTCTTGGGAACAGGTATCTAGCACTGATATAAGCCACGAAGTTCCCATCCCAACTCATTCCAAATCAGGATGTTCAAAAAAATCCGAAGTGTGTACAGGGTCCAGTTTAGCCAAACAGGACCCGTCCGCTAGACCAGTCTCATCGGATGTGAAAACCTCAAATTTGGAGTTGAAACCGTTACCACTCAATCTGAAGTATGGTTATCACAAGGGTGATGATACTTTTCCAGTAGATATAGAGTCGATCAAGTGTAAGGAAGAAATTCAGTTACACACCACCCCTGTTCAAATGACAACATCTGAAAGTTTAGCCCAAGACTATAAACGACGTTCGTACTGGGAGGAGCCTAGTTTTCCTTTATTTTTAGTTGATTTGTATTCTTTCAATAAATAATAAATAAATAAAATTCTAGAAAAATAGATTTAGTGGATTTGAATCTTGTTTTAATGTTTTGAATTTTTATTGTACAGAATTACAAGAGGAAACATCACCACGGTCCTCCCTTGAACGGAATAAGCGCATCATCATAACCCTTCATAGTGTAGTTGGCCCCTCTCAATAAGTCCCCTAAATCTCTTAGTTTCTTTTTCTGTTTTTATTTGTTGTTTAGTTGATTCCTCCTTACATTTTTACTAAAATTGCTTGAGGGATAGCAAGGTTTAAGTGTGAGGAAATTTATGTGTATTATATGTTAGATCATTTAAAAAATATTATTTTTGATTTTTTAGTCGAGTAAAATTCAGCATACTATTCTTGGTGTTATTGTTCTTTGATGGGCCGAACTTATTAGTAATAAACTTCTTGTGTGACATATTTGGCTTCTTGATACACTTCTAAAAATACTTGGTAAATAATTTCAAAATAATTTGTGTAAGTTGACCTAAATGAGACTCGGATGACGAAAAAAGACAAGTAATTGAACATTTTAGCCTACTAAAGTGAGGTTTGAGTCTAGAATAGAGCAGTCTCTACATCAATTTTTTTGTGAGAGATATTGGCATTACTTGAATTATTTGTTGTGAAAATGATGAAAGACGTTAGGATTTAACCTCACAACTTATATTGTCCACTTTACATTACCCCTAGTAAATCCTTTGAAACTTGACCTTTTCTTTGTTTGAGCCATATTAAAATGAAGACAACGCCTATTTTTATCCCTTCTTTTGTTCCATATGTATGCATGCTTATGATTATGGTTAGAATTCTCATATTGTTGTTGTTGTTCTTAAAAAATATTAGTTAGTACCTTGATTTTCGATGTGTAAATTGATTAAGTGGTACTATGTTTTAGATTTGCAGTAGAACAATAAGAAAAAGTGATATAGGTGTTGGAAAATTCAGAAAAAAAGGGCTGATGTGCCAAGAAAAAAGAGAAAAAACTGAAAAAGAATTTATTTTAGAAAAATAAAAAGAAAAAAATCCAGCGTCAATACTTAGTGTTTAAAGTCAGTTTTGAGTAGAATTTCTATAATATTATTATGGCTAAATTCAGTTCTTTGATTTGGAATGTTTTGGGCTGAAGTAAGCATGGAAGTAAGCATGGAATGTTTTGGGCTGAAGTAAACAATCTATCAAAGACATGAGTAAAAAATAATTGAGGAGGTTAAGCGTACCCACTTTTTGATAACTAATAGATACGTAAGGATAAATTCATCACTGCGCCTATGATCGATGTTAACTAAGGTGAGTTATTCTTAGCCGATATCATTCACACACATATATATTATTTATTACTCATTTTTAGATTGATTATTTTGCATTTTTTAGTTAGACAAAATTCTTGAAATTAACGTATGGTGACTAGCTATACCGGTTTTGAAATTAGTTTGTAAAATTAAAATTATTGATTTGCTCCTTATTGGATCGACTCTGCTTACCACTATTTAATTTAATTTTTTGAGTTTGCAGATTATTTTGGCGAGTTAAAGAACGCTCACTAAGGATTATCCTCAACGACGTCGCCAAATTTGACGAATAATTTTAGCTGGTCGTCAACAGTATGTGGATTAAATTTATAAATTTTATCCACCTACAATATAATGAAATCATAGACCAGGTTTAGAAATCATATCTGTGTCCACGATCTATCAAAGACATTCATATTCAAAATTGGTGCGTCTGAATTGAAATTTTTAGGTGCCACGAAGTGCAATAATCAATCATCGTACGTTTTCATGTGATTAATTTGTCTTTAAAAATGTGTGGATAAAGACTCTATATTAATTTTTTCAAGGATTCTTATCCTTCTGTTTACTCTAATCAACTTAGCAGCATGCGCTGACACTTCATAAGTATTAATTAAGACCTTCTGTCGATATTTCTTTACTGATTCAAAATTCCGTGCTTGTTTAATCTTACAATTCAACCATCTTGCATCGCACTGATGTAAACGTGTCTCGTGATTAACGTTGCAATGTAACAATCAATCCAGCTTGCGCAGTTGAATATTGAAAATTTGGTTTTACTGTTTTTATATTAATTATTAGATCTGTGTTCCAACATATCCTATCTAATCAAGTATGTAAATAAAATAGCAAACGAGCACGCACAACTTGGTTACGCAGTTCGGTGAAATTCACCTACATCAGCGGGGTCTGACCCAGTTCAGAATAAATTCACTAATCACAAAAATACAGTACAAAATACACATACAACTATACTTATCTTTTCTAATTATAAACGTGTGGAATTTTCAAGGTCCCCTTGCTACCGATCCGCCTTGATCATATTCCCTCTGACCTCAAAACCCGTCGACGCTGGATCTCCTCCTCTCGAGAAATTAAGGTATATGTTCTGAACTTTGATCAACAGGTCACATATGTTGGAACATATGAAAACTGGCTCTTGCAAAGCTCTCGGAAAGATATCAATCTGAGTTCATATTTTATCAATTAAATTCGTGAGTGTTGCAACCGTGATATCCATCAATATATAGTCCCTTGAGCAGATCGGAACTCTCCATGATTATCTCCATAATATTCATATTCCTTATCTGCTTCTGAAACATATCAAAATCTCATAAATAAAGGGATTTTCCTTCTTTCAAACATCTCATAATATTCCATAAAACTAATTCCACAATTGTAGGAATTTTCCATAAATTCATTATGCATCAACACGTTTGAATCAAATATTGCACAATCACCATATTTCCACAAATCAATATCACACAATATTCTAACATTCAAATCCTTATCTTTCCGTATGTTCCAACATGGAACATTTTTCTTTTTCAACATTAGTTCACAAATGTCAACTCAATAATCAATGAAGTACACGTGACTTTACAATCTCCACCTTTGGCATTTGGTGGACCCAACCATTTTTGAACAAAGAACCAAAAGAAAAACTCCAATTTTCACAGTCATCAGAATTTCAGAAATCCCTTATGCTGGAACATATACGAATAGCCAAATCTAAATTTTTAAGAACATAAAAAACCATGTAACCAAAGAAATAATTCAGATTACATCAGCACAAAATAATATCCAAAATCTTCCAAAATATTCTCCTCCAGGGCCATGAATATGCCAAAGTCACAAAAATCATGAAAAAGCAAACAAAATTCAGCAAAACAAAAATTTGCTCCCCCTGAATTTAACCACTGACCATGTTGGAACATAGTCCTTCAGAAATCAGTTTTGATCACGAGCAGCAACTTGTGCTTTTGTCTAAGCTTTCTCCCCCTCAATCTTAGCCTTCTCAGCTTCACATTCAACAATCTTAATAGTAATGGCTCCCATCCTTGCATCCAAAACCATCAGCTTGACTTGTTCATCATCTCTGACAGAAGTAGAAGCTGCAACTTTAGGGTTCCATGGAAAATCATGAATCTGTCTCATCCCAAAGGTTTTTTTGCTAGGATTAAGGGGCTCAACCTTTACAATCTCATCTTCAAGAAACCCCCTCACTTTTGCATTCTTGGCAAGTGCAGTAAGAAGTCCTGGATAAACTAAGGCAGGCTTTGCCTTTGGAGAAATTGCCTGTTTCACAAAACTCTACTGAATGAGCAAGCCTAGATTAACAGGATTATGTGTTCGAACACAGTACAATAGTTTAGCCATTTCCTGAGTTAGAGTTGTAGTGTTGGTAGAAGGCATCAAGCAGTTCACTGCAATCTGGTAGAGACCGAAAAACCTGGAAGATAAGCATGATGCTTGAGAATATTCAGTTACAGGTCACTCTGTCTTAACACCACAAGAAATTACAGCTAAAATATCATCATCAAAACCCCACAGCTCATCAGAAAACACACCATCAAATTCTAGGTTTTTCAATCCCAGCAGTTCATTAATCATGGCAACAACAAAATTAATAATCTTCCCCCGGACATACACTCTTTCACACCAGGGAGAATCATCCTCTAAGTTCCCAGCCATCAAATTTGATTAAAACTAATAGACCAACTGCTTGTTATACTCATCACACAAGATAACAAAAGTCTCAATCCCAACAAATTTGATAAAATCAGAAAAACCACTAGACTTATAGGCATCCAGATCAACTACTCTCTCAGGTATAATCTTCCTCTGAGAAAAAATCTCCCACATATCCTCACAATCATTATCCCAAAATATAGAAGAAACAACATCACTTTCTAATGGAGGTGGCAGTGAGGGTTTCTTATTCTTGGGAGAAAGTTTGGCCTTCTTGCTTCTCTTGGCTGGCTGAGAGAACTCTGTTTCTGGCTCCTTCCTCTTTGCCTTTCTACGGCTAGCCTGGATAAACTCATCCAAGACTTCATCACTGAAGTAGGTCAGGTTAGATTCCTATGTGGGAACATACTCGATCTCAGGTACTCCTTCCTCCTGTTGCTCAGTCTTTTCAGTAGCATGTGTTCCAACATAGCCTGACCCATCAGAAGGTTCAACTCCCAATGTTGGAACATGGTATTCTCTTTGAACAGTCTCCAACACCTCTGTCTCAATAACCTCTGTTACGCGGCCATCTTCCCATCTCTTCTCAGCCTCAGAAACCTCCATATCATCATAAGCAGACCCACCATAAACATCATTCATCGGGTAATCTTGATTTCTCATATTATCACCAGTAAAACCCAGTTCTGGTTCATCAACCTCCATAGGGTTCTCATGCACATATTCATGCTGGTATGTTGGAACATACCCAGCATCTTCCTCGTCTTCACTCTCTGACATGACAATTACAGGGGGCATTAATGCTCTCAGTTTTTCATTCTTTGAGCAGCCACCGCATCAAAAGGAATAATTTTTATTTGATTAGTGGATCTGATCACCTCCAAGCCTTCAGCCTCATAATCATCAATCTCCTCAATTCAAACATAACTTGGAAATGGAATATAAGAAAACACATGAAACATATCCTTTCCTCTATACTCTTTGTAAGCACCACATAGTAACCTAGGATTATAGTTTTCAAAATCCTCTTAATCTCCCATGTCACCAGTAAGTTATTCGTTCATATCAACCTCAAGAAATTTCACGTTCAGATTTTCTAAATTTCTCATAAATATGGTAACTCTGTTAGCTTGCACCCACTTAGAAAATTCATCTATAGAGTCAAAGTTTCTCCCCTTCCAAACAATGTGAGTAGGTTCAGAACTGGTTACCTTTTGATACTGAGATTTCTTCTTGCTTGGTGGATCATTCTCGGGTTTTCCGGAGGTGAGTAGAAGAGGCCACACATGTCCTTGAGTCTTGTTTCCAGCCATTGAAACTCTTTTGGAAAATATCTCTGTAGGGTTTTTGGTTCGGCAAGATGATTTTTGAATCAACTCAAACTCAGCAAGATAACTTTCAAGTTTGAAAGTTTGATAGAGAAGAAGAGGTGTAATGCCGAAAAAGAGGGAATGTGGAGAGATGAAAATATTGTTTTACCAAAATTAACTTCCACCTTTTCACCTCTCTAACAGTGTCTACTTTTTACCTTTCCAAGACCATTATTATCTTTCTTTACATGTCAATTCATTTCCCTTATTGAACTTCCAACATACCTTCCAACCTCTTTGATCCCTTCTTTCCTTTTTTTATTTTTGTCTTTTCAGATTTTTTTTGAATTTAAAAAAACATAACCAAAAATATACATACTGTACAGAGGAATTTCAAGGAGAAAAATACTTCATATCTGACACACACCAAGGTGTTGTCTGATAAATTCAAAGGTTGCAGTGTCCAACGGTTTAGTGAATATATCTGCATATTGTTCACATGTTGGAACATGGGCCACCACAACCTCCTTTCTTTCAACCAAATCTCTAATAAAATGACGTGTGATGTCAATATGCTTTGTTCTTGAGTACTGAACATGATTCTTAGAAATGTCAATTGCACTTTTGTTGTCACACAATCTCTAGAGGCACTTGTTGAATTCCATAGTTATTCAACATTTATTTCATCCATAATAATTGTGCACAACAACTTCTAGCAGCAAGATATTCAGTTTCAGCAGATGATAAGGAGATCGAATTTTGCTTCTTACTGTACCAAGAGACCAACTTTGTGCCAATAAAGAAACAATCCCCAGTAGTACTTTTGCGATCATCTGCATTACCAGCCCAACCAAAATCACTATAAATTATAAGATATGAGTCTTGATTCTCAGAATACCAGATTCCATAATCAGAAGTCCCACTAACATATAGAAGAACTCTCTATACTGCAGTCAAATGAGATTCCTTCGGATCAGCCTGAAATCTTGTACAAACACGTACGTTGAAACATATATCGAGTCGGCAACAGTAAGATACAAAAGACTCTCAATCATACTTCTGTATAATTTCTGATCAACTGAGACACCATTTTCATCTTTCACCAATTTTTCTATAGTTGTCATCGGAGTTTGTACAGATCGGACACTATTGAGTCTGAACCTCTTCACTAGATTCAAGGCATACTTTCTTTGATTTATGAACAACTCATTATTTTCTTGCTTAACCTGAAGCACTAGAAAATATGTGAGCTCTCCAATCATACTCATCTCAAACTCGTCATGTATTAATGACACAAAATCTTGCACCATAGATGATGAAGTAGAGTCAAACACAATATCATCCACATAAATTTGAGCAATCAAAAACTTTGTGGATTTGGTAAGCACAAATAATGTATGATCTACTCCCCCTCGATGATAACCTTTCTTAAGTAGAAAGTTAGTCAGTCGCTCATACCATGCTCCAGGTTCTTGTTTCATAGTGAGGATCTTCAAATCCCATAGGTTGTTCCACATACACCTCCTCATTCACCACTCCATTCAAAAAGGACTTTTTCACATCCATCTAATATAATGTAAAGTTCATAGTACAAGCAATAGAAAGTGAGATGCAAATAGATTCTAACCTGGAAACTGGTGCAAAAGTTTCATCAAAGTCTACTCCTTCAATATGAGTATATCCTTGAGCCACCAGTCTAGCTTTATTACGAGTAATATGCCCATTAGCATCAGATTTGTTCTTGAAAATCCACTTTGTACTAATAACATTTACCTCTTTCGGACGAGGAGTGAGATATCATACATCATTGCGTTCAAACTGCTCGAGCTCTCATTGGATTTCCGCAATCCAATATTCGTCAAGTAGTGCTTCCTTGTAGTTCTTTGGCTCAATCAGTGAGATGCAACACTGTAGTTCGGCTAGTTCTCTGTAGCTAACTCGAGGAATCGATTGGGTTCTTCTTGAGATAGGTTTCGGTACCACCTGTGTTGGAACATGCGGACTTGGTGTGGGGCAGGATGTTCCAACATACTCTTCTTCTTCAGGTTCTGGCCGGTCTAGTAATTGATAAGATATTCCAACATAATCTGGCTGCTCAGATGAATTATCATGTGTTGGAACATGATCCTCATCTGGTTCACATTCTTTTTCACTCGAACCCTATTTGTAATTATAATGATCCACAACTACATTTATAGACTCCAAAAGAGAGTGTGTTTGTAGATTGTAAACACGGTAATCACGGCTGTTCACAAAATTGCCCAGAAATATTCCAACATCACTACGATTGTCAAACTTGGCCAATGGATCTCTATCTCTGAGAATGTAACACTTGCTTCCAAACACATGAAAGTGAGATATGCTTGGCTTCCTTCCCTTCCAAATCCCGTAAGATGTTTTGCTGGTAAAAGGCCGAAGATACACATGATTTATCGTATAACAAGCTGTATTGACGGTGTCTGCCCACCATTTTTATGTATTCCTTTTTCTGCAAGCATGACTCGTGCCATCTCCTGGAGTGTTCTATTTTTCCTTTCTACAATGTCGTTATGTTATAGAGTGATTGGAGTGGATAATTCATGCTGAATACCAAGTTCATCACAGAAATCCCTGAATTGAGACTTTTCAAATTTCCTGCCATGATTACTTTTGTTTCTAACAATCATTCCAACCGGACTTCCTTTCTCTGTCTGCACTTTTATCACCAAACTTCTAAACACATCCACAGTATCAGATTTTTCTCTAAGGAAAGCTGCCCAAGTGTATCTAGAAAAATCATCAACACATACAAAAATGTACTTTTTACCACTCACGCTAGGTGTTTTGACTGGACCCATAAAATCCATATGAAGTAATTCAAGATTCCTTTAGGTAGTAATATAATGTACTGAAGAGTGAGGAGATCGAATTTGTTTACCTTGTTGACATGGTCCGCACACAATTCCACTTTTACTCGTAAGTGTAGGCATACCTCGTACTGCCTTTGAATTGGCAATTTTCACCAAGGTTTTATAATTAATATGACCAAGCTTCCTATGCCACAAAGTGCCTTCGTCTTAATTTGAACTCAGACATCTCACTTATTGTTCTAAGAGATAGCAGTTGTCTGATGATCGAATACCAGACAGTACTTTATCTTTGCCATATCTTACAACACAATTGTCTTTCTGAAACTCAATTGTCATATTGTCATCACACAATTGACTAATGCTCAACAAATTTTCCTTTAGATCTTCAATAAGCAATACATTAGTGAACACGGTAAATCCTTCAATGTGCATTTCACCTTTGCCAATAACACGACTCCTCTTCCCATCTCCAAAAGTAACAAAACCACCAT
>JAULKM010125193.1:0-20280 GCA_032355605.1 Rubia tinctorum | reverse complement strand
TTAGCGATTACTGCACTATTAGCCCCGTTCTTCCGAGCTGATTTTCAACTGAATTGAACTAAATAAGAGCAATAGACCAAAGCTAAGTTAAATAGCACCAATTTGAAAATAACATGGCCAGATTGACTCACTCCGCTGAGTGCTTTAACTTATTGAGTTGGATTTAAGGGTGTAGTAAATTGTAGATGATAAACTAGTGTTTCTAAAGGTTAATGTAAATAAGGTGATGGAGTGGACGGATATCGAGTGTTATGCCTGTATAAGCTAGCTCTGTCGCACCAGACAGATTTATAGGGTGTTGGTTTGGGCTGGTGTGTCAAACTTTGGTTGTTTCACTTTTACGATCCTTATGGCTGTATATGATGTAGTGAAAGTGCTAGAAAGATAATAATCGTGCTGTCTAAGTTGGGCTGTGTTTTTTAACCGTGTCGTATAATGAGGGCATTGGTATTTGTGAGTCTCGTATATGTGCTTTTCTGTGATCAAACAAATGACAGCAGAAGAGGTAGGGTTGGAAAATTGGATGTGTGCCATTTGTGGAGATAGCTGTGATTATTGAGTGCAAGTTTTCTAGTTAAGAAATGAACTTAGTATGATGTGTTTGGTCCATGTAGAATTATGATGGTTAGCAAAGGATGGATGCTGATTTAGTTGCTTGGTCAGCAAAGTTAACATCATACCGGTTGTGTGTATCTCTCGTAAGTCGTAACTGATAATTCATGTTGATTGTATTGGACATCTAGGACACAGATGTTGTGAAAATGTCATGCATCATATGGATATGTTCTCCAGGAGAAACTGATGAGTTAACGTTTAAGTTTCCTGCCACCATCCGAGGATACACTTGATGCTATCATTTACTGCAACATCTATGCACGTGTTGTTCACCTAACGCGCGCTGCATAGGTGGCTCTTCTAGTTCCAAATAGTTTTTCACACTCAAGTTGTTTCGATTTGGTTTCTGTTTTGCCAACAGACTGGGCTCTTTGGTAGTCGTTTATTCAGGTTTCGCGAGTAATTCTTCCGTCATAGGAATGTTTGTGCATAATATGAAGTTGTACAAGTCAGTTAATGTCGTCTTTTTGTCATGTATGTATCCTTGGAGGATTGAGACCGGAAAACTTTTGTTGAAGGTATTTTGTGTCTCTCTGATAGGTCCCCGGTGAAGGATGTGATGGAAACACGAAAGAAGAAATCCTTCTTTGCCTTCTTTTGTCCAAGGCTTATATTTGAGGGCTCTCTAACTTTGAACAGCATCCCATATACTAAAATCTTTTCCTTTTGTTTTGAGATAGGAAAGAAAAAATAAAGTGTTTGATATAAGGCGTGCAGCTTCGCTGATGTCGAATTCGTAGTGCCTTCATATGGTCTTTTCAGTTTGGAATAAATAGAACTCTTAATTATTATTTTTTGTATATTTGGTTTTTCTGAATATGGATTTGTAGTAGTCACTTTGACCTAGTGGCGGAGTTAGAATCATACTCATTTTAAGGAGTGACGACTAATGTGCAAATAAAACAAAACAACTTTCAAAATATTATTAAGTATGGTAGTTAAAACGTACTCCCCAGTCCTCCTTATCAGTTTTGACCTATTTAATTTTTCAAAATCAAACTTGATATATTCTGATTCTATATATAAATCAATATATTTATAATAAAAATATCATATGAGATATCATTGGATTCATCTTAAATTCTATTTTTAAATATCATTTTTTTATGTGAAATTGTTACGTGTAGGGGTGTTCATGAGTCGGGGCGGGTCGGCTGTCCCGACCCAAATTGACCCAAAAATTTGGGACAAATGAGTTGGGTCGGTTCAAAATTCTCATTGTAAACTAATTCTTTTTATGATTTATTTTTTTAAATGGGGTAAAATTGCAAATTGATCAAAACGGGTCGATTTGGGTCAAAATTCGATCCGATCCATTTTGACCCGACCCACATCGACTTAAATGGGACATTGACCCGACCCGACCCATATGGGCTGGGTCAAAACAGGTCGGGTCGGGTAATTTGAACACCCTTACATGTAGCTAGAGATATTGACGGTCAAATATGATCATTGAATATCATGAAAAAGTAAATAGACCAAAACTGTTATGACAGATGAAGTACTCCCTCTGTGACTCCGTCCCACTACTTTCGTGACTCCGTCACACTACTATTAGCTTCTTAGTTTTTTTTTACGGATTTCAATGATCATCTTTGACCGTCAATATTTTTAGATACATATACTAATTTTGCATTATAAAAATTAATATTTGAAAAATAGATGTTAAAACGAATCTAACCACAGCTAGTACATCCCAAAATAAAAATATACGGGAAGTTTACTCAGCACAAAGGCTACGGGTGATGAAATTGAAAATTGATAAAGATCTGCGGGTCCAGTTTAGGCTCCAAGCTCCAGCCCAATAAAAATGGATATCTAATGCTTATCTAATGCTTCTTCATTCAGTTTTTCACCAAGCACCGGCCCCAAGGATGAATTCCATAACCTTGTCTGAAAACATTGTAGGGAAATATACAAATATAACATTATATAATTGAGAAAGTGCACATATAACTCTGAGATAATTTTTAGTGCAAATATAACCCTAACTATTTAACGAAAGTGCAAATAGAATCTTCCTGTGACATTTCTGGCATCGACTTGAGTTTTCAATAGTTGACCTTATCTGAAATGACAAAAAAGTATCTGGACCAAATGTTGAATCTGAATGGACAATTCAGCCCATCGTCGCCACTCCACCTTCGCCACCTTCACCACGCTGCCACCGCAACTCCACCTCCCGTCTTCTCCTCCTCTGTCGTAGCCTCCCGTCGCCTCCTAACCTAGTCTCCCGTCGCCGCCTCCTTTGCCCGAGTTCACTTGAGTAGGAGCTTTCCTAAGCAAAGGTATGACGCCTATCGATT
Source organism: Rubia tinctorum (assembly GCA_032355605.1). Classification (NCBI taxonomy): domain Eukaryota; kingdom Viridiplantae; phylum Streptophyta; class Magnoliopsida; order Gentianales; family Rubiaceae; genus Rubia; species Rubia tinctorum. The sequence goes on along the minus strand of JAULKM010125193.1, from coordinate 17,359 downwards.
GCACAGAAAAACTCATTACCATACAATACAAAACAATCACTGACGCCTCTCTATTGCAAAGGTCTGACGCCTCCTAGCCCCACCTAGACCACGAACTCCACCACTGCCGCTCCATTTATCCCGACATCACTCCGTCACCACCCCAAATTCCCAGCTCTGCCGGCGCCGATGATCCCAGCACAACCTCATCCCACCCTCCACCAAAATCCTAGCCCCACGCCATCTCCACCACCATCGGCCGCCATTTTTTACGCCGCTCAGTCAAGCACCGAAAAATCGAGACCCACCAAGCAACCAAGATAAACGAAGGAGGTTTCAGTGGAAGAAGAGAAAACGAAGAGGTTTTTCAGTGGAAGAAGAGAAAACGAAGAGAAACGCAAAAAAGGAGGAGAGAAACGCAGAATGAGAAGGAGAGAAGGGGTATAATAGTAACTTCACTATTTTCATTAAAAAAATCAGAGGGGTAAAATAAACTTTTCATCTAATTCCGACCTCAAAATGTCGGAAAAGTTTATATTTGCACTTTCAATTATCACGGGATTATATTTACACATTCAATCATCACATAATTATATTAATTATGTAGGATTATATATTCCCTTCGCTAAATATTATATTTGCTCATCATAAAAAACAAAGCATCCGAGGTACCACGATGTTTCTTATGTTATTTCTTCTCATGTCAAGTGTCACGTGCTTCTCACAGTTCAAATTTTCAGTCAAAGAACATCACTATGCTGTGAGTCTGTGACACTGTCTTCCAGTTGAACCTTTTACTTCAAATTTCAACTGAATAATGTGATTTCGAAAATGTGGCAAGCTCTGCTAGCCGCCGCGGTTGCCGGATCTGGGATTCTCGCCAAGAAAATCTTTCTCGACCGGGACCCACACGAATCCATTTCCAATGTCGAAGCAGATGAAAATTTGAACTCTTCTGTGCCCAAAGATCCAGTTTTTACACGTAAAGATGGTTTCTTGGAGGACCACATTGCAGCGGAGAATGATGGGTCGATCTTCAGGTTTTCTTGTTCTTCCAGCCCCCATAAGAGGCCCAAGATGCTGAAGAAAAAAATAAAGGAATTGAAGAGAACTGTGAAGAGAAAAGAAGGGATTAAATGTTCAGTTGTTGGTTGCGGAAAGCAAGGCTGGGTGGTGGATCAAAGGAAAAATGGCAGCAGTAAAAGATTGTCTTTTTGCGTGAAGAAGAGGAGGATTAGCAAGAATGTTAATGGAAAGTGTCAATCTTGTTCTTTCAAAGGTTAGATTTGTGCTTAAATTGTTTAATGAATGGCTATGTTTGGTCCATGGCTTTATGCTAATTGCATTAGACTTTTACTTCTTTCTTTTGGAGGATGGGGTCCTCCAGAAGTAATGGTTATTTGCGCTTTCAAATCGTCCCTACAGACAATATGGATATGATTATGTAGTTCACACTTCAATTTTGGAGAGTTATTCAGGGACTTTCTTTTCGGTTATGGTTTGAATTTTGAGATCTACTGTGCACCATAACCATAAAGGGGCATGATTAAAAATGTTAGGGTTCAATACTCCCTCCATTACGAAGAGTAGCGATTTTTTAAAACTAATAGAGGTATAGAAACTGAATTCTTGTTGTTGATCTGAAGGAGTGTTAGTTTTGTTTAGCTTGGTCCTCTAAAACATAGATAAAAGTTCAAGAGTGTAGGCATAAGATGGGAGGTGGTGTTATAAAACTACAAAGTTTTAGTTTCTGATCAGTTTTCATTCTGTCATAATTGAAATTCGAATTGAGCCTCATCAGTCATCCGCTATTACAGTCAAACTAACACAGGTTCAAACTCGAGGCTTTTGCTTCGAGCTTTCTATGTCTTTACTCTTTATGAAGTTTGTGCTACTAAATATTAGTCTTTTGTTGGTAGTTGTATACTTTAGGAGCTGGATTTATGTGTTGAAGACATGTTAGTTGAGGAAATATCCACTTCTCAAGAATCAATGCAATACAGCATTGGCGTGTATCGTGTCAAGATGATTAGTCATCAGTGGAGTTGACGGTATATTATGACATTAGTCATTAGTGGAAACAAGAAATGAGGTTTCAATGATATGGGAAAGTGCTTTCTTATAATGTGGTTTTGTGTCTTTTCTAAGTGCATTAGTTGGATAGTTCTATCTCAATATGTCATGCTTAAGTAAGTCTGAAAGGAAGTGAGAATTACTCTTACTGAGAGCATGTTACACTTGGCAGGCAACTCTCTTTTCACCTGGGGTCTCAGTGTTGGTATGATGCACATGATGTCGGCTGGGAAAACTGAAATCAGTAAATTGCACTACTCCATGGACGAGACTGCAAAACCCGTTCAAGAACTAAAAGCTGAACTTCACAGAAGAAAGTCTCTGTCAAATCATTTTGGATCTACAGATGCACAAATGACAATCCCAAAATCAAATCCTTGTAGTACTGATGCTGGGGAGGGTGAATGTTCTAGTAGTGTTCTTACAGAAGATCAGCAAATGGAAGCTTTAGGAATGGATCAGCTTGAAGCTGAGCTCGAATTTGAACTGGAGAAGCTTCCTTGGAATTCCCAAGAAGCTTTTGAGGTAAATTCTCTTCCATTGTTCATAAATTGACTGTTGCATTCGCTCGGAGGATCCATTCAAATGTAATCGCGAGCCTTGAAAGAGGAGATATTTTTTTCCGGCTTCTTTTTAAAATAGTTGCATCTTTAAGACAAATTAAAGCTTCCCGTTTCATGTTTTCTTTCTTCTATTATGAATTATAACTTTGAAACACTGCTCATATGTGCATTGCATTTGTTACCCTGAAATTCGAAGACTTATCTTTGTTTTGACATCCCTACTGAATGGAACTTGTGTGCACAGTGTGACAATATGGTCAGAGATTTCCGGCCAACAGACGATGAGGACATGATTTCTCATCAATTCACCGGTATTCAACCATCTGAGCTGGATGAAAAGTTGAGCCATTTGCTGATCGAACAGCAGGAAAGCCACATCACCGACCTGGAAGCTAAACTAGAACACACACATACAAAACTCCGCGACAAAGAGGCTGAGCTGCAAGCACTTAAGGATTGCGTTAGACGACTCACTCAAGTTTCTCTAGAAGGTGCCAAACTTGTAGATCTTCCTTAGTTTGTTAAGTAGAGAGCAAACTTAACCTTTGATAAGCCTACTATGTTTTTCTTCAGATGAAGATGCAGAACCCAATTCAGAAGATGAGGAAGCTAATGTTGAGGACAAGGAACGAGAAATTTCTCGCTCAACAATATCAATGGTGGGCATGAAAAGGGCCATGAACTTTAACTGATATGTTAGCTTTGCCAGATCAAGATTTTGCAGGTGAGTAAACTACCGCCACCAAAACCAAAACCGGACAATAAACGAGAAAACATAAATAAAGCTCCAAACTTTAAGATTGCATGCAAGTGATTTATTAGGAATAACAGGGTTTGAAGATTGTTTATCCTAGTGTCCGTTTGGGCCTGTGATTCTTGGATTGACTTGAGGCCCTTTCTCTGATTTTTTTTTAGAAACATTCGTTGACTTCCTATTATCATCTCATGTCATGTGTATTTTTTGTTTTGTTTTAGCAGGTTCGAACATTAAACAAGCTCGTATGAATGATGCTAGTTGTGGAAATGCAGCACCATCCTCCGGCTTTGGCGCTTTGGTGAGTTGCATGTGCAAACTGGCAGCATGAAATTTGGTGTCCAGTGTACTATCTACTCTTGTCAAATCTCAGCTTTTGTTTTTCTTATTGTACAGCACTATTGCATACTCCCTCCGTTCATTGGAAGTGACACACTTTCTTTTTTTGGTTGTTTTTGTGAATTTGACACACTTTTCTTTTATGGCAAGATTTCTTCAATTTCATCTATTCATTCTACTGTTCCCTTTCTAAATTCAATTTCATCCACACATTTCATTAACCTAAATCCAATCACCTAAAACTACCATGCCAATTCCAGTGAAACAGAGGGAGTATTATAAAAAGGATTCGATAGAAATAACATTACATTAGCCTTTTCTCGAGATGCATTGATACTCAAAAACACACTCAGAACATATTGAAATGGTTACATGAAATTCATTAATCCAACATCAAACATGTAGATTTTTAGAATTACACATGCTCTTTTTAGAATTACACATGCTCAAAATCACTACATACGTGAAATGTTCTCCAATTAATTGACTTTGCTCAAGTGGTCAGGACACTGCGTCTGATAAGATGCAATTTGAGTTCAAGTTCAATCAACTTCCTTTCGAAGGTTGCATTATTATGGTTGTTTACTGCACCGTCGAAGAGGCTCTCTTTAAGTATGTCTGAATAACATTTATAATTTATGAAAGTGTTACACAGATTGAGTAGCTGAAAATTTCTTTCTTGGATGCTCAAACATGACACCGAGACATATTCACTCCATCATCTAGTATATTCGAGGAAATATGGTGATGTTGGAGTAGAAAGAAAGTGAGAGAGATGGGATAGGTAAGGGGGGCCTTTGTAAATGTGTGCAAGTAATAGGGGGGCAGCAAAGGGAGGGGATAGAGGGGGACTTCGCCGTTTCCATTTTGGATCCATCTACATTATAATCAAACAGTGTACAATACTCAAAGCAAATTTCTCATCTGATCTGGGTATAGTGAAGAAAGACTAATCCAACCATCTACGAACTGATTCTCTCTCAAGTTTCCCTCGGGTTAATTGAAGCTCGTGCGTGAGTTCTATTAGGTGAAACTAATGATTAGAGGCACCAAGGGAGCAGTATCCTAGACCTATTCTCAAATTTTAAATAGGTAGGAAATTGAACTGAAGTGTAGTGCAGTTGAGAAGATAAGAAAGATGTCAAAATAAGAAAGTTAATAGTAAAAGTTGTGGATGTTTGGTAAAATGATAACGATTTAAGGTGAATTTGGCCTTGAATAAGAGGTTAACTCTCTCTCTCTCTCTAACACATAATTTCAGAGATCGGGTTACATACTTGTTAAGAATTGTGGATGTTAAAGTAAGTTCTTAATAGACAGTTCTTGTAAGGGATTATCCAGTGTTCTAAAACCATGTCAGTCTCATAGTGATTTCAGATTTGATGGTGGCGGTGGTACATTGATGGTGCGGCGGTTGGGCATTTTGATAAGGACATCTCCAACTATTCTAATAGATGTAGTTTCATGTTTCATTGTATTTCAATAGATTGAGTCGATGGTGTGTAATCTTTCCTTAAAATAAAAGGGTTTAAAGGGTGACATTTAAGTTGGAGGGAAAAGGGAATAAGAGTTTTAAGGATGGCATTCAAGGTGGATGGGAAAAATTGTAAGTGGATTGAGTAATAAGAACCACATAACAAACCATTGATAAACTTGCTTATATCGTTTTCCTTCTTTTGGCTTCTCGCTGGCAACATGATTGTTGGGGTGAACATGCATTCTAGAAAATACTTAAACAGCATTTTGTCCCTCCCAATTATGAGCAAATTACATAAACTCCAATACAAAATAGCCCACAACGTGAATTGCTCTCTTTCATTTCATGGATGTAGAAATGACAATTAGTACCATCTGTTATTATTGCATCAAAGAATTCCACAAAAGGAGACAAGTTGGATCATTAATCTTGTCAACCACTTTTTTGGTTCAAATCTTAATCGTAGATCACATTACGTTTGTTGCCGACGGGCATCAACTACTGTTGATGGAGAGTACATGAATGGATGAATGAAATCAGAAAGTTTTTTTGAAGTGGGGCGAGAGGACAGTTAAAATAAATAAGATATGCGACAAGCGAGTTAATTTTTTTTTTAAATGTAAAAAACTAAATTTTGACCTCACTCATTCACCACATGCCATATTTCAATTGGTCCCCTCACCCACATACTCAATTCCTCCGCATAACAAAAATTTATAGAATGAAAATGTTGCTACAAAAAACGAAGAGATGGATTAACTACATTTAAATCAGCTGCATTTAATAATGGAGTTATGTCTTCATAGCTTTTAAAAAGATGGCTGATTAAAGATGGCAGAAACTCAGCACGGCTATGGTTATGGTACACAGTACTCTCCAATCAATGCGTTGACTTGGTGAAGGAAAGCCTAGTGTACCCTCGATTCCTAGATGGCAGAGTTGTGCCTATAAACAAAACTGGTTTATTTTGAATTATCTTGAAAGTAAAAGAAGACTCATTTATGTTTTTCTCCAAAAAACAACTCATACTTCTTAAATAAGCATCTTTCTAACCGTTTACTAAATACTAAAAATAATGTGCTTAAATTATAAGCAAAATACTTATAATTCTAGTCAAAGACATCCTTACAAGTTGCTGTTTCATTACCAGCATGAATTTAATCCTTTGGCAGAGAACTCTGAAAAGGTGAAATTGTGAGCAAGAAGCCAGCTAGCCATGCATTGTATATTTGGTTAAGGATTTTTCCTTTTGTCTCTTCATTGAGATAACATGTAAGAATGCTTTAAATACATTAGAAATTTCTTTCTTCTAAAATTTTAAAATTATCATGATACCTTTTCATTAATTTGTTGGTTGTTTTATGAATCATGACGAAGGGGCATTAGAAACTGAAACAAAAAAAATGTTGTTTGTACCTAGCAATGTAAGGTGTAAATGACCACAATTTAGATTCAGTTAAGGTTAATTGATCCCACAATGAAGACATGACAGTATAAAATTGTTGAAATTTTATATTCTTATGTCGAAGCATACGAATATAAATTTCCAATTAAAATTGTCTGGCAAAGTTAAACAGTGTGTATATCATATTCAAGTGATCCAATGAAGAAATGATTTCATTAATATCATCAATATTTTCTCAATGGATCCCAACTCTGCTTCACAGTCTCATACTTTGCTAAGTGAGCATCATATAATGAGTAATGGAGTTGTTGGTCCAAATGACAATGTTTGCATTCTCACCTCCCAATTATTAAATAATTTATCATAATCTATAGGCTCTGACCAAGGTTTGACACGATCATCAATTACATAACCTCACAAAGACTTTTCACGCAAAAAATAAATAAAAAATCTCATATACCCTCTGTCCCATCCTATTCTACACAAGTTGACTTTCGTCAGTTGATTCAAAAAAAGTTTGATCATTGTGTGCAAATACAAGTTATAAAAAGTTGATATTTTAAAAATTCATACTATTACGAATGACAAAATTATTATTTTGGTCTCTTACATAGCATCTTATGTCATCTTTTGGTCCCCGAGCAAAACCACATTTTTTTAGTACCACACAAATTCAAAATGAAATTTTCGGTCTCCAAAACCATATTTCGGGTGGTTTTCAGGTAAACCGACATTATTTTCGATATGGTTATGGGTATTTTCATAATTTCACTGATTAAAAAACATCAAGAATACAAATTCCCAAACCCTTTGATTCCCGATCGCCGTTCTGCTCGCTGGTGAAGTACGAAGTCCGTGAAGGTGAACAGAGTCGGCGAGTGGGGGTGGGATGGGATGGGTGGAGACGAGGAGGAATGGGGTTTCATATGCCTAGATTGAGCCATATGATTCAAAGAGAAATGATTCGAAAAAAAATGATTCGAAGAGGAGCTGTCGACGGAGAAGCACCAAGCTCCGACGTCCTCGACATCAGAAGCACCTAATATGCGAAGGGGTCGTCTGATTCGAAGAGGGGCAGTTGATGAAGAAGCGTCAGCTTCGTCGGCGAGTGAAAAATCAATTGGTGTCGTCTCCTCCACTGCTTTTCGCCGTTGTCGCCATTGCTGACGCGTGTTTACCTCCATGTATCGTCTTCTTCATTGACGCGAGTGAATCTGACGTGCCTGGCGAAAAAGCAAAGCAACGTCGTCGCCTCGCCTCACCGCGGGCTCGATGTGGATGCGCCATCGTTGTTCCGACGTCCTCCACCGCAGAAGCTCCACCTCTCATCAATCTCTCTGAGCGCGCTGGATGTCGATCAAGAGCGAGAGAAGAAGAATCGCCGGTTGCAGAGCGAAAGACGACGGAAGAGCGTGGGTATTTAAAAGCATCAGAGGAGAAGGCGATCAAGAGCGCCAATAAAAAAAAAGAAAAGTTTTTTAATTAGTGAAATTATGAAAATATCTCTAACCATATCGGAAATCATGTCTGTTTTGGGGGACCAAAAAATGAAAACCATCCGGGAACTGGTTTTGGCAACCGAAAATTTCCTTTTGAATTTGTGGGGTACTAAAAGGACGTGATTTTGGCTTCGGAGATCAAAAGTTGGTATAAGATGTTATGTAAGAGACAAAAAAATAGTCATTACGAATTTAACAAGATCACTTATGACAATATCATAACATATTTATCAATTCAAAATTGAGGTAACAATTAAGTAAGTTTAACTAAATGAATAGTTAAATTGCAGAATTGGCTGAGATGGAGGGACTAACATACTTCAACACAAGTCATTTTTATTAACCAATTGAACACTTATGAGATTGAAGAGAAACATCTTTATAATCCACCATGACGAAGCACAATAAATCCAACAAATCAAAACAATTTTTTTTTTACAAAAGCCCCAAATCGAAATTTCACAATCAATTTCAAACGATCACAAACTCTTGCGAGAATCCCAAATTTAATCCCAAACAATCAGAAGCAAATACACATTTTGAGAGTTCCAATTCAAACTTACAACCAATCACAAATACAAGCGAGCAACCCCAAATCATTAATCAAACAAACAAACAAACAATATAGGCATTCCAAAATTAAGGTTAGGAATCCGAAACGATATTATTTTGTGCAAAACTTTGATTATGAATTTTCTTTGCCAGGATAAAAAAAGAAGAAGTACGAATTTGGAGGGTCAAAAAACATTTCCAAAATAGTGGGTGGTACAATTGAATAGAGTAGGAAGTAAAGGACCGTTTGCATAATAAAAACAGTACAGTACAAGCATCAGATATCCCAATGTATACGTGTTGTGGACTGTATGGCATGGAGTGTCAGATACTAACGGCAGTAAAAGAAATTGCAGCCTATTACTACATCTGTTTCGTTGGACGTGACACCGTATTTTAGTTGTTTGAATTTAGCTGGAATGAAATTGAAGAAATTTTAGCATAAAAAAATGTGTCAAATTCATATAAAAAAAAAAGCGTGCCACCAATGAGACAGAAGGAGTATATATTTAAATCTTATATTTTGATAACCCCCATAAATCTATCACTCTGCCAAAATCCTTGGCACAAATTAAAAACCAAAGCCCAATGAATCTCCCAATCTTCTGCATCCGTGCGTACTGAAAAATCAAGAACCCCGGAAAAAAACGCACTCACACACTGTTCATGGTGTGACTGACTGATTCATGATGTCGAAGATGAAGGTTTCGTCGAAGCCCATGTCGAGCCCCGGCCGGACGGACAAGTTTCCGACACCTCTGATGATGCGGTTTCTGAGGAGCAACGTTAGCAGCAGAAGCAGGGGGCGGTCGCGTTCGAGCCCGAGTATGTTTATCATGCGGACGAAGAAAAACGCCGCCGTTATTGGCGACGCTAATCAGCCGGAACCGTCGTCGCCGAAGGTCACCTGCATAGGACAGGTCCGAGCAAGGAGGTCGGCTAAGAAGGCCCAATCCAAAAGAAGAAATACGAAGAATAAACCGGTCTCATGTTGCTCTTCTTGTTCTTCGTGTGTTTGGTGTTCTTGTTCTCGTTCTTGTCCTTCTTGTTCTTGTTCTTGCTGCTGTGTTTTCCGGCTTCCGAAACTTCGGAGGCCGAGGTTGTGTTTCGCTGGGTTTTTCCGGAAATGGGCTCTGTTTTGCCGGTTCGGGTACTGTAAGAAAATCGACACCAGGGATGATTCCATTGTGTCGATAACAAGACAGGCGAGTTCCGCCATTGTCAGTGGTGGCGGCGGCGGCGAGGGAGTTGCTCATGAATACAGAGTAAAGGAAGAGCTTCTCGAATCTCCGGGTCCGCCGAAAAACGCCCTGTTGCTGACACGCTGCAGATCTGCTCCTTACCGGTCTTCGTCACTCGCGGGTAGATTCTGGGGATCCGGTGAAGCAGAAACAGAACCCGAAACGAACCCGAAAACATCGACATTGAAGGAGATGGAGGATGATTACAGAGAAGCGCTCGATGGCGGCGCGAGTGTGAAGCCCAATTCGCCTTGCAGCGTGAATGGAGAGGTTGGAGAGGAGGAAGAAGAAGAAGAGTCGGAGTTGGAGATGGAGATGGAGATGGAGAGTTGCAAGAATGATAACGTTGGAGTATCGAAGGCGGCGGCGGGGGGTTCGTTGGTTCTGACTCGGTGTAAATCGGAGCCGGCAAGAACAGGGGAAAGGCTGGTTCCGCCGGAGGTGAGTTTCTGTAAGCAGAGAAGGTCCGATACTAGTCATGCGTGTTTGCAGACAGGTACTGCTAATGATACTGCTGCTACCAATTGTGAATTAAATTAACTGTAGTTGTGTTTGTTGTTGGTATCATTCAATCAATCATTCTGTAATTTCTTGAAAACGAGATTGTATACTCATGGTGATACTCCCTCGGGTTTCCTTAAGAGCGACACCATTTCTTTTGGCACAAGGATTTATGAACGTAAAATTAGTGGTTGAGAATTCATTGAAAGAATAAAAAGTAAATTGAGTGGATGAAAACAATCTAAAATTTGCCAAAAAAGGAAGTGTGTTAATGTTAAAAAACCATTCCAAAAAGAAATGTGCGTCAATGTTAAAGAACCGGAGGGAGTAAAACCTCAAGTGAATCGATAGACTTTTGTTTGACTCTTTGGATCTGCTTTCCTCTGTTTTGGGTTTTAGGAAAAGTCAATGCTGTGGTGGTCGCTGCTAATTTGTTTGTTTGTACATGAAATATTGTTTGTTTTTTTTACTCCAAACGTGATTAAACTTGGGGGAAAATTAACTTTCTGTTCACAGTTTGTATTTCCATTGCCAAACATTCCCTCTTTAGTGAGGTTAGTGGCAACTAGCAAGTACGAGTAGAAATGAATTGGGTTTAAATGAGAAGATGGAGAGAGAAAAAACAGGTGAAACGAAAACGTTCTTCTTGTGACTATCCTCATTGAATGCTGACTTTAATGATATTTCTTGGGAGTTGCAAATCTGTACGACGTGTTCTTTTGCCTCCTACTGCTTGTATTGTTCCCGTTATCTTTTTGTGTTTTTAATGGTCCGAATTTCCGAATTGCATGCAGTTTTCCAGCTTAATCCCTGTGTTTTGAATATAGTTCTTAATAATTAACCTACTCTTCTTACACCGACTAACCTTTAAACGGGTCATTTTTAATTGATGTGATTATCAATGTGATTTGCTTTTTTTTCCTATTTTTTTGCAACGAATCTTGTAACTAATAAAAGACTTTCTATATGGTCAATGTTTGATAATTTTAACTGATAAAAAGATTCGTTGCAAGTTAAAGAGGAACATATGAAGTAGTATAAGTGGTTGGCGAATAACTACTCTCTCCGTCAAACTATTTGTTGCACACTTTTCACTCAATTTTCTCAAGGCATGTTTGGCCACTAATAACTTTTGTTATGTATCCTTACGGTATGTACAATTTTGATATTTAGAAAGTACATGTTACGAAAAATCTAACGATACCTTGCATGATATTATTATTATTACTTATATACTATATGAAATTTATGGTCAAACATGCTTGACAAAATTGACTGAAATGTGTGTCAGTATTAGATGAACGAATGGAGTGTACTATATCCCAGAGATACCATGAGAATTGCATCTCTAATAATATTCTTGTGTTTTTTATATTTCAAACTATCAAGATAAATAATCATGCATCTTTTATGGTATTTAACTTATTACATAGTTATCATCAAATTATACTCTTGGAATACAATGCAAAAGATATCCGGGTCATTATAATTTACTTTGGTTGGCGATCATATATGACTGACAAGTTTAGTAATTGTTTAGGTTTATTATTTAACTTTAATTTGTGTATTAAACTGATTCAATTAATTTTTATAAATTTAAAGTTAGAAAGGTGAAAAGTGAAAAAAAAGTCAATTCAAAATCTATTATCATTAACCTTTTAATTTAAGTAAAAATGTCAATAACACACTTTTTTATATTATTTATTTGAGAAATACGTATAACGTCCAGAATCATTTGACAAGAAACTCGACAAAGACATTCATACATTTGTCTAATTCGAATCCTTCGCATTCGTTCTTGGATGGAGCTAATAATCATACCGTAAACTTGCGAAGTGTGGTCATCTCCTCACACCACATTGATTACTTCCAACGCATCGCGGATCACTACACCATCCAACAAGTTCAAATCGTGCGCAAATGTCAGTCCCTCCTCCAAGGCAAGAGTTTCAGCAAATGACGGGTTTGTAACTCCTGGAATTCGCTTAGCTAGTGAGTGAAAGAAGCTTATGCTCACCACTCCTATACTTGCCGAGCCATCTATTAATCTAGTGATGTGGTATGTACCTTTCGGTGGTTTGATTAGATGTACTCTTTGGGCTGAGTAGATGTTCCGATAGTCTCCGACGACTATTTGGTACTCTCTCTATTCCAACTGAAGTTGCACTAAGAAAAAGAGGAAGTACATTTAAGGTGGAATTTGTTTATTTATTATTTAATGGAGCATATGGCAAGTAGGAATTTGTCTATTATTTAGTAGGGTTTGTGGCATGTTGCCCAAACTAATTTTCTTTTAGTAAAATCTGATCCAAATAAAAAAGAAAGAGATATATACAAATATAACTCTATATATTTCAGTAAGTACACATATAACCCTGAAATAATTTTTAGTGCAAAAACAACCATAACTAATTTACATAAGTGCAAATATAACTCTCTAAAGACTATATTCCAGCATTGACTGCTCATTTCCGGCCATTGACCGACATGAAATGACCAAAATGTCTTTTTAGCCTAATACAACATTTGAAAAACAAAAATACCGTTTACTTCTCCCACCTCTCTGTCATGCCTCAACCACCTTCCTTGCACAAACCCCCCCCCCCCACCCCCGTCACTTGTTGCTGATGTTGTTGGCTCCTCAGCGGTTTTTTACTCAACAATAAATTAATAAGACATTCTTCAGTCCATGTAAACAACCTAAAATCAATCAATCACCAAATACCAATTGCTCTTATCACAGTCACCCTACTCATCACCATTACCATTCTAGTAATCATGTCTGACCTGTACCCTTACACCCAAAAATCCTACCCGATTATGTCTCAAAGCTTCATCTTGTGGCTCTACTTTCGCCCTCTTATTTCTTCCACCGTCGAGGTATGTGGTGGCGGGGGCGCCACAACCGATGGAGGGGCTTCACGAGGCCGAGTCGTGGCAGCATATAGGCAATCTCGTTAAGAGTTGTGGAGGCTGAGCGTCGATTGGTGTGGTGGCAGAACTTTGGTGGCACAAAGTCGATCAGTGTGGTAGTGGAGCATTGATCAGTGTGGTGGCGGAGAATCTATCGATGTGGTGGCTGAGCATGGTGTGGTGGTGGGGTGTCGATCGATGTGGTGGAGGAGCATCGATCGTTTTGATGGCGGAGCGTCGAGCTTTAGCAATAGTGCTAAAGAAGGGAGATATAGGCGGCAGAAGAAGAAGGAAATAGAAGATGAATATGTTAGGGTTGGGAGTATAATAGTAATTTTAGTTTGTTTTCAATATACAAATATAACCCTATATATTTGAGAAAATGCATGTATAACCCCATGATAATTTTTAGTGCAAATATAACCCTAACTAATTGATGAAAGTGCAAATATAACCTTCTGGTGAGAAATCTGGCGTTGACCCCCCAAAATGACAAAAATACCCTTGGACCAAAAGCTGAATTTGGGTGGACAATTATACCTTTACCCACCGTCGGACCACCACCGGACCGTCGTCGGACCGCCACCGGACCGGGTAGGGTTATACCAACACATTCTGAAAATTGATAGTGTTATATCAGCACATATTATAAAAGCAAAACCCATCGACATAAAAAACCCTATGTCGAAAAACATAACAAAATAACAACTACCCACAGAATACCAAGGTCATCCAATTATCAATCCAAACTAAACCCAACGAAAATAAACAAAATGTCATCAAAATCCTTATATTTTATATCATATATATCGCATATCTCTATTCGTGTGATGTGAAGCGAAAGAAAATCAAAGAATAAAACTCAACACCGCATTAATCTAGTGAATTAAGGGGAATTTTGAATGAAGATACCATTTTTGAAAGGTTCCCACATCTCCACTTCATTGTCTGATGTGTCAACCTCGCCAAAACACTTTCTTTACCTCTAGAATCACACTTGGAACATTAGTAATCGGTAGAAGAGGTTGAAATGTCTGTTGTGTGTGGTTGGCATTGATTTTGTGCTAATATGAAGACAATATTTGGGTGTTAATGATGCTAAGAGCAATAACGTCCTTTCCTATATTTTTATTTTTATTTTTTTCCAGACGGATATAAAATGTTTTTTCACACAATTCTGGCTAAAAGTTGTCGGAAATGGTTATATTTGCACTTTCACCTATTATCTAGGGTTATATTTACACTTTTAATTATCGTAATGCACTTATGTGAATTATATAGGGTTATATATGCACTTTTCTCTTCAGTTTTTAATTTTTTTAAGGGGACAAAAATGTCTTTCCATAAAATTCCGACCTTAAACTGTTTGAAAAAATTATATTTGCACATACACTATCTATTTAAGGTTATATTTGCACTTTAAATAATCACATGTTATATTTGTATTTATGTGAATTATGTAAGGTTATATATGCACCTCACTTAAAAAGAAATTAGAGAATGTAAATGAAAATGAAACATCCCAAAGAGGAACTAATTCAATTTTAGTTGGAATAGAAGGAGTAGATTGTTCGCTCAAGTGAAAAGCATAAAGCCAAAACCAATTGAAAAGTTGTTTGCCCAACACCTCCCTGATTTCCTGTTTAGTAAGCAATGATTTAATAGTCTCCTAGTTGATGGGCTTTGGATTTCATACTTTGGGCCTTCATAACATAAGAAGAAGCCCGGCCACTCTCATGTGTTGACAATTGGGCTTACCAATATAGTTTTGGTTTTATTTATTTATTTATTTAAATAAATAGATAATAATAGAATAGTGTGAAAAAGAATGGGCTAAACAGAAATGATATGGAGAATAGTTGGGCTCGAGTCTAATGAAATAGTGTGTAAAATAATGGGCTGAAAAATAGGAAAAACTTAGCATTGCTAATGATAATTTCATTTAACACCTGTCAAATTTTGGTTAATCCCACACCTCACCTCTATTAAAAATAAATTGAACGGCTCACCATACCTCAGTTTAATAAATACTAGATAATACCCTTGCTAATACACAAATTTATTAATGAAAAATTATTAATATAACATAATTTATAATTTAAATAATTTATAAAAATTTATTATATTTATATGAGAATTGTATATGATGAAGTTTTTAGAATAAAATAATTTATTAATTTATTTTAAAAAATTAACAGAATCTTTGTTGATATTTAATAGTTAATTATTTTATATTTAAATGAAAATAATATGTATGAATTTTATATAGAATAATATTAACTTTTGTGTAGAATATGAAATATATGTTGATAATGAATCAATAATTATTAAATTGAATATATAAAATTATATGTATGGTAAAAAATAAATAGCATAGATTCTCTTAGTTATAAATAAATAGAGGTACAAGATAACATATAAAAAATACTAAATATAATTTTATATTATGTTAATCACTGTAAAAGTTTAGTGTATAATATAAGTATTATAACTTATAGGTAAAATAAATGATGAATAAATAGTTAAACTATTTTTTGAACAATTCATTGAAAAGGGATAAATAGTTGTTAGCATTCAGTGTTAAAAGGCAGTTTCTATGTAATAAATTAATAATAATGATTCATTTTTTTAGTATAAATAGATCAACTCTCAAATTCAAGAATATTGATGAATTTTTTTTAGAAATAAAATCTAATTTAAAATCATAATCATGGAACCTTTAAGATTTATATAATAGTATTTGGAACCTTTAAGATTTATATAATTCAAATCTTGGAATAATTATTTTTCAAAAATTGTAATAACTAAAATCTATAAACAAAGTTATATTATTATATGGTAATGAAGTGATGCTTATTATTATCTTATTGAACATAAAAATAATTAATTTTGTAAAAATAATTAAAAGTCAAGATCCCAACTAAAATTGAAGAAGGTGCAATAACTTTGACTCAAAAGTTTCTTTCAGAAATCCTTTATTCACTCTTAACTAAAATATATATATTTGAAACTTTATTGTCTTTTAAATAAAATTACTCTTCAATTGTTGTAAAACGAGAAATTTAATATAATTAAAACGAGAAATTTAATATAATTATCTTTCTTGTTACTTATAGAATAATTATTTTATTCAATCATATAAATAGAAAATAGTAAAGAAAATAAAATTTATCCAGATAAAATGAATATTTTTAAATTATACTAATATTTAAATAGTAAATTAGGCTAGTGACTAATAGTAATAATCTTAGAGAACCTGTACAAAGATGTATTCATATATTATCAAGATATTAACAAATTACAGACAAATCTGATGCATATGATATACTCTTATTCGAACGAAGGAAGTGGAACAACCAAACAAAGCCTCATTAAAAAATAGGTCATAATATTAAAACTGGAAGAATATTAAGGGATTCTACGGAAGGTAGAAAGTGAGGGAATTTAAGACATTAAAATTAAACTCTTGAAGCATTGAAATACTGGAAGACATTGATGAAGTATGCATTGAAAATAGAAGAATTGACTTTAAAATATATTAAATTTCAATTATTTTTTTGAATATGATCTGGAATTTTGTGTGAGTGGCATGTGGCAACAATGACCTTCCCTCAATTCACACTCTTATTTTTACATCAATTTTTACACCAAATCCTAACCATCCATCTAATATAATCTCATGGTTGATATTATTTTACTAAAAATTGATTTAATGAATATGTGAGATTAGATTAGTTGGATGGTTAGGATTTGGTGTAAGAATAAGGGTGTGAATTGAACCCTTCCCACTATATTAAATGGATTATTAGGATTTGGTGTAAAAATAAGGGTGAGAACTGAACCCCTTCCTATGTATATTTTAAATCAATCATTCAAAGATGTTGGGATTATTGCTCAACGACAATTACAACGAATGAAATTTACATCCAACCTAACTAGCCCCTCTAGTAATAACTAATCTATTGCAAGGATATTTAAATTACATGTCAACCAGAATGATCGTTTGTACCATTACAGATTAAAGATACAATAAAAACTCTAACATCGATCTCGGGGATATTAA
>JAULKM010125157.1:0-10644 GCA_032355605.1 Rubia tinctorum | reverse complement strand
CCCCCCCCCCCCCCCCCCCCCCCCCCGAGCGCACTTTATTTGTGCGTAACAAATCATAAAAAAAAATTGATTGCTCAAATTTATGTTGATGATATTGTGTTTGGTTCTACTTTGTCATCTATGGTACATGTTTTTGTAACCTTGATACAGGCCGAGTTTGAGATGACTATTGTTGGAGAACTCACATATTTTCTAGGACTTCAGGTGAAGCAAGAAAATAATGGCTTGTTCATTAATCAGAGTAAGTATGCCGTAAATTTGGCGAAGAGATTTGGCTTGAGTAATTTCTGAGCTGTACGTACTCCACTGGCGACTATGGATAAATTGGTTAAGGACGAGAAATGTGTTCCAGTTGATCACAAATTGTACATGAGTATGATTGGAAGTCGGCCAAATATAGGTTTCAGCATATGAGTATGTGCAAGATTTCAATCTGATCCTAAGGAATCTCATTTAACTGCAGCTAAAAGGATTATTTGATATGTTAGTGGGAATTTTGAGTATGGAATCTGGTATTATAAAAATCAATACTCTCATCTGATTGACCATAGTTATTCTGATTGGACTGGTAATGTAGATGATCGTAATAGCACCACTGGTGGTTGTTTATTTATTTCTACGAATTTGGTATATTGGTATAGTAAAAAACAAAATTAGATCTCTTTGTCAACTGCTGAAGCTGAATATCTTCCTACAGGAAGTTGTTGTGCATAATTACTATAGATGAAACATATGCTGAATGATTATGGATTTCAAGAAGGGCTTCTAAAGGTGTTATGTGATAAAAAGAGTGTAATTGATATAACGAAAAATCCAGTTCAGTATTCTCGAACAAAGCACATTGATATAAGACACTATTTTATTCTATATTTGGTTGAAAGAAAGGAAGTGGTGGTTGCATATATTCCAACACGTGAGCAGTTTGCGGATATTTTACAAAACCCTTAGACATTACAACTTTTGAGCTTTTCAGGCAACAATTAGGTGTATGTCAGATCTGAGGTATTTTACAAGTCTTTATTTAGTTTTGATTATTTTTTTGTATAGAGATTCAGAAACACAAAAAAATAGAAAGAAGAAAAAAGAGAACAAAAAATAGAAGATGTGAAGCTATGTTTGAAGTTCAAGGAGTTATGACATGAATTGACAAGTAGAAAAAGGTAATCATGGCTTCTTGATGCAGGGCGAATGGTGGCGAAAATTGAAGAAGCGATGGATCGCCGTAAAGGTTCGATTTGGTTTTCAGCGTAACTTTTGCGTTCGGAGTCGGAATCAGGCGAGGCCGGATGCGTTGGAACCGTCTCGAAGAGAATTGCATTTGAGGTCTTTTAAAGCCTCAAAATTGCATTTTCGTGTTTTTAATGTTTTCCGGTTTGTTTTTAATTTCGGAAATTAGTTCCGAACTTTCCATTTTTTTCTTATTTTTGATTTTTTTCTTTTAGTATTTAAAGACCTCATGTTCGGATATTTTATGCATTCAATCACAATATTATTTTGGAGATTATTTTCTCTCTGGTGGATTCCAGAACCAAAACCTGGGGTTTGTGCTTGCAGGCCTTAATTGTTCTTCAAGATTCGTGCTTGCGAATCTCTTTGATTTTCTGACTGCGTCACTTCTCTTGGAAAGGAAAAAAAAAAGAAAGGCACGGTAAATTAGGGAGAAGTAACTCTAATTCAATTTTTTTTCAACTCTCCAACTCCCCTCCTTATTCGGCTACCACTTTCATTATCCCTTACTATTTTATGAATTTTGGAAGCTCTGTTAAGAGATTATTGTCGATATATTTGAGATCTCTTTGCCGAATTGAGATCATCAACCCTTACAGAGTTTGTAGTGTGTTGAAATACAAACTCTTCACGCATAAATTATATTTCCCGTAAAATATCTCTATTTATACACTGTAATGACCGAGCAAGGAGCTGAAGAAGATTCATGCCAAGCTATCATTCCATTCAATAGAAGTACTCAGAGGCCTACCCATCCACTCATGATCATCCTCTAGAGACCTAAGGTAACAAAACCTAATCCTCCTAGTGCTCACATGATTAAGGTCAATTGTATGGAGTTCTAGTCTGTATTAGAATGCTTATACTGGCATAGGATGAATAACTTAGCTATGATTTGACTGAGGTTAGAAATCTTAAAAGGAAGATATTTGATTTAGTCATGGATGAGTTAGTGAATAAAAAATTTGATGACATTGAGAGGATTAGGAGGTGGAATCCCAAGGTGGTTAAGGGTTGTTTTATTAAGGCGAAAGAACAAGAATACTTTACTTTTTACTACACTGCCACTAGTCCTTGTAATGTCCAGTTTGAGGAGATGGAAAATTCTTATTTCAAGGGACAAAATGTAGTCAAATCCATAGACAAGATGCAATTGGTTTCGTATGATTTTATGGCAGCCAAGAGGAATGAGCAGCTTAGGGCTTTAAGATCTTCAGTAATTATCCAGTCAAATAGTGAGGAAGATGAGAGAAGTGTTGGGTATGTTCCAACACATGATGCGAAGGAGGTTCTGCTGATGCCATGGAAATTGATGACCCTGACGAAGGATTTATAGATTCAGATATAGGTGGTCAGGACTATCAGATTGATGATGATGAAGGCAACACCTCTGCTCAAGTGGAGGAATCAGAAGTAGGAGAGATAGGGTAAATGACCCTATGATTAAGCAACAAGAGCATGTTGGAGCACAGAACCCAACCAACTTGGGCCTATTCATTCAACAGAGTATTGTGATACATACCATTTCTTCTAAGGCCAAACTTGCACTGGTATATCCTTGCCTTATATATGCTTTGGTAATGAGTGAAAGTGTTAAGGCCAAGTCTGAAGATGAGATTGTGGAAACGGAGTCTCTACGACCAAATAAGAAAACCTTTGGGAGGAGAAAAATGTATGACTTTCCATGGAACCCAAATGCTTCTACTTCTACTGTTGATGAGAAAAGGCCAAGCTTGTTACCATGAATGCACGGTTGAGAGCCATCACTATTCAGATAGCTGCATTGGAGGCAGAAAATGCCAGGATTGTAGCATAAAATGCCCAGCTTAAGGCACAGATTGTTGCTCCTGAACAGGTTTAGAGTTTCTGAAATGGCTATGTTTATTGTTGGCTACGTTCCAACATAGGCCCGAGCTTGGTTTCAAGAGAAGCAGATTTTATTCATATTTCTTTTCCCCCCTTGTGTTTCTATTTACCTTTGGCATATTCATGGCCCTGGGGGAGAATATTTTGGATTCTATATGATCTTTTATATTAATTTGTGGTTTTGTAATCTGAATTTATTTTTGGATTTCTAGTATTCTTTGGCATTCTTATATAAATTCAGATTTAGTACATGTTCCAACATTGCATTTCTAGAATTCTTATGATGTGAAGATTGTAAGTTTTTCTTTGTGCTCTTAATTCCAAAATGGTTGGGTCCACAAAATGCCAAATGAGGGTGATTGCAAAGTCACGTGGATTGCATTTATTATTTAGAGTAAAGAGCTAAAATAACCACATCTTTAGGCTAAAAGTGCCAATATAACCCTGCAAAACGAGAAAGTGCTAAAATAACCCTAACTTTATGATGTATGTGTCAATCTAACCCTGGAAGCCATTGACTTCAATAGTCAACACTGGAATTGGCTGGATTTTAAGGAAATGATGAATTTACCCCTAAATTAAAAAACAAAGAAGAAAGAGAAATAAAAGTCTTTTCCATTTTTTTAAATTTGAGGGTAAAATTGTCATTTTCTTAAAATCCAGTCAATTTCGATGTTGACTAATGGAGTCAATGGATTCCAGGGTTAGATTGACACATACATCATAAAGTTGGGGTTATTTTGGCACTTTCTCGTTTTGCAGGGTTATATTGGCACTTTCCGCCTAAAGGAAAGGTTAGAAAAACATTTAACCCTATTATTTAAGTTGGCATTTGTGAACTAATATGGAAAAGATTTTTTTTTTCAAGTTGGAACATAAATATAATGAGGGAGGTTTCGAGTTTGAAAATCCATCCTAAGTCACTCTGAAAATTTTAAAGAAACTTTTAATGAGATGTCTTTGTTGGACTTTTGGCTCAACTATAAAAAGTTACTAGTGTTTCTTCCTCCCTTAGTTATTTTCCTAACTCAATTTCATCTCTGTCGCTTTAGTTTTGTTTCCCATCTCCGCCTTAGTTATTTTCCTAACTGTAACCCATCTCTGCCTTATGCATTCTTCCCTTCACCGCCCACCCTCCACCGATGCCACCCATACGTCACTGCCCACCATAACGCCACCCTCCACCCTCCGCCGCTCCCTCGCCTCCGCTCCCTCAGCCCCTCTCACCTCTGCTCTTTCAGCCACCCTCCACCCTCCTACTCCGCCCCTCAACTCCGACTCCACCGCTGGACTCCGAGTCCGAGTCCGCCTCCGCTCGCTGAAGACCCTGTCTCCGTCGCTGAAGTTCTTGGCTGACAGAGTTGCCGTCACCACTGGGTGCCCATCGTTGAAGGCTCCACCGCTGAAGGCTCTGCCTCGAGAAAGATGTTTCCGCCGGTGAAGGCTCTGCCCTCTCTCTTCTTTCCATCGCCGGGAAGGGCTCCTTTGCCGCCGCTCGCCTGGTTTGATTGCTGTATTTATTTTCCCATCTAGCCTATATATGTTGTATTTGTATTTTTTTTAATTCATATTGATGTGTGTTGGATATGTTGTTGCTGTATTTCTGATCCCATCGCACATTTGGGTTTGTTTCTCGTTGCTTGAAACCTAGGTTTCTGGCAACCTTTTTTTTGGAACCTAGGAAATACATTCCGAATTCAAAACCTATTTCATACCCTGGTAGAAGGCGGTTTTGAACCGAGAGGATTAAAAAAAGCACTTAAAAAGTCATTCTCTGGTTTGATATAATCACCTTTAAAAATATCTTTTGAGATAATAAAAATATCTTTTGAGATATTGTTAGATTTATCTTAACATCTAATTTATAAGTATCATTTTTATGCGAAATTGTTATATGTAATTAGAGATATTGATGGTCAAACATGATCATTGAAAACCTTGAAAAATGTAAATAGGTCATTACTTATGGGACGGAAGGAGTATAGTATAGATAACGACTTAAGTTTTGAATTATCAACTAGTTTTCTAATATAGGTTGGATATAGTGGTACCATCGTCAATTTAACACAAAAATTTTATTTGAACGCTAAAAAGTGTTTCAATAGGATTCTGTTTGGACGCTTCAATTTATATGACACTTCTAAAACGTTCCATTATTACAAGTCCCTATAAATCTTGGGTCGCTATATTAAGTAATTCTATAGACAAAATATAGTGTAGTTTTCATGCATCCTATTATATTAGGTCACTTTTAATGCCCTAATTACATATGTATTGAGAAGTTTAATTTATAAGCGTCCTAATATACACCTACTAGGACACTTGTAAATGTCCTAATAGTTTTTATATTTGATTGCTTTGTAATGTTCTAATATGTGTGTGTATCACACAATATTAAGACGTTTAATTTTATAAGCGTTCTAATATACATTTGTTCATACACATCTTATAAAAGTGTCCATATATAAGTGTTCTGGTAGATTTTTTTATTGTTGCAATCAGGCCCGACCTCACAGTCGAGACATATGATATGTTTGCCTCATGCCCCCAACTTAGCAGTTATATAGGGGTTCATTTAAATTATTATTTTTACAATAGGTATAGAAAAACCAGTAAATATTATATGTTTTAGTTAGTTTCTCAATAATAAAAATTCCTTCTCACATGAGGTCTCGCTTTATAAATATCGAATATTAAATATTATAATATGGAAGATTTTTTAAAATTTGCTTCGTACCCCAAAATGTTAGGGCGGGCCAGCCTTTATTACAGTGTAGCCACACCCTCGAGCAAGCATAATTTGACAGCTCTAGTTTCGCTCTGTATTCAACGCCAAATGTACAAGTTGACTTTTAAAATTTCTCCTACAGTTTATTATTTACTTCTCTTAGGCGTTTGATCACTTGTAAAATTTTCTAAAACCGAAGCAGTAGAATAATTAATTACCACAAGTACAAATTCATAAAAATTCTCAATTGCAATCTAGTTTCAACCCCCTATTACATGTGCAGGACTGGCTTCCATATCCAGGGAAGCCGGCAAGGGTGAATTCCTGCAGATTGGACAAGTGGGATGAAGCATTAACCATGGATCAACACACTTGAGGTGAAAAAAGTGTCCGCATTTGGGCAACGACCTCAGCAAATCTGACTCCTCGTACTCCTGCAAGCAAATCGAGCATCCGGCGGCTGTTATATGATCATTCTTGACCTGAGAATACACGAGTTTCGGGTACGCCTGGAGGGCGGTTTCATCGAGCCCCTGATCTGGGGAGTTTCCGCGGCGGTTGTTATCGGTGTCGGGGTGGTAGCGGCGGTGGATGTAGTAGCCGTAGGTGACGACTATGATGAACAACACGATCGCAAAACAGGCGCCGACGCCGTAGGCGTATGGTCGGGGAACGGTAAGTTGACCTGAGCCGTCGTCGGTCGGGGCAGTATTCATTTGGTTAGAACTTGGAATTGGCCTGACAAGTAATGTATTGTATTGCGTGTGTAGGGGGTGAAATATTGTATTGTGTGGCTACGGGAGTTTGATTTTGGAGGTTTAATGAAAGTGAAAGAAGGT
This sequence comes from Rubia tinctorum, assembly GCA_032355605.1. Taxonomy (NCBI): domain Eukaryota; kingdom Viridiplantae; phylum Streptophyta; class Magnoliopsida; order Gentianales; family Rubiaceae; genus Rubia; species Rubia tinctorum. The sequence goes on along the minus strand of JAULKM010125157.1, from coordinate 3,984 downwards.
TGTTTAATTACAATTTGAGGTTGGATAAGGTTGTTTAAACCTGGTGGAAATCATTTTTTTAATGTTTTCTTCATGCACAATGCATCTTCTTATTTAGGCAAAATATTGGAAAAAATCGTCTTTATATAAGTTTATGGAAAAACAAAGTTTAATTAGAATAATAAAAGGTAAAAAGTCTTAGTTGTAATATTAAAATTTTAAGGTTATAACCCGATTTATGCAACCCGGAAATTTTATATTCATTTCCTCGAATTTACACTTTAAACCTTGGTCTTTCCATGACTTATGGAAAGACCGTCATTCAAGAGACGAACTCTATTTATTTATTTAACCAGTGTAATTATAATATAACACAAAGTCTTATTTTGTGCAAACTAAACATTAGACGGAGTCATTTTATAATTGATGTAATTAATGCATTGATTTGAGTTATGTTTTTATTTATTTCAATGACCTTCATGCTACTTTGAAAAACTTTTAAAATGTATCACTATGTATAAATAATTATAATATGATTATAAAAGTTAATTATTAAAATGAAAATTTTCATGATTGGTCTAACCGTTAATCGGTCTCTTATAATAATTGAGACTAAACTGATTTTTATAAATAAATTACGAGTAATTTATTCCAACTTGATTACTACTCCTCAATCCTCATTCAAACCAGTGTGTTGTCCACGGTATGCTGATATTATATATTATTATTTTAATAAAATTTATCAATGATTAGTATTATTGAAAATTTCAGTTTATTTTTTTTACAAAATTATTACTTCTTCCGTCCACATGTGGTTGCCCCATGTCAAAATGCACTAACTTAAACCAATTTTCTAATTACATATTACAAAAATTAATTGATATCTTTATTATATATATACTTCGATGAGTTCATCCGGGGGAAGACAATATTTTCATAACATATAAAACATTTATAATACTCCATCTCTCCCAACTCTATTTGCACTTATACTTTTTTGACACTATTCTCTATCAAAGTTTGACTGCATATTTGAATAAATTTATGAACAATAATATTATCGTATATGATATTGTTCAATTCGTCGTAACAAGTAGTTTCTAAATATTAACTTTTTATTTGCCGTTATTATACGTAGATAAAGATATTAACGGTCAAATATGTTTCTTGAGCAGCGTGATAATTCTCTCTCCACAGAAACAGCTGGGACGGAGGGAGTATGATTTAGTAGATCCACATAATGAGATAAGATCTTCGTTGCTGTGGTTTCTTATATACTCCCTCCGTCCTACGAGTTTTGGCATATTTTGACTTTTGGAGTCAACTACATGAATATTTAACATCAATATTTAACGACTCATATCTTTTTTTATGCGTGTAAAAATATTCAGAAAATATAATAATTTGAAATATATGTTATAACAAATTTTATGTTATATTACATGATAATAGTTTTGTATATATAATGATAGAGTAAAATAGTCGAAGTTGGACCAGTTTGACTCCAAAAGTCAAAATATGTTGACATTTGAGGGACGGAGTGATTATAATATAAACACAATGTTCTCTTAAGTCACATGAAATCAGTTAGTTTGCATCGAGATACAGTTAGAATGGCATAAATTTCAATCCTACAATAAATGAATGTTTGCATATTGTCTTTAAACAGCATTTCTAACACACAGGCAAGACGGGTGGAAATGTTTACAGAACTTCCTAACGGTACATAAGGATATTAAGCTTTAAATCAAAATTATTAAAACAAAAATAATTAAAATTAAGTTTTTTAATATTAAGTTTTACATGGGTCAAATTCAATACAATTTTTTAATTAACTCTACATTCTTAATATAAATTATATTATTACATATTTTATAATTGACTTAAACATTATATTGAATATTAGTAAAAATAATAATATGCCTTTAAAAAAGTGAATTATGTATTGCATGTGTATACGGTATAGTTCCCCCACTTCCCACTTTCAAAAAATAAATTACAATGACTTTTCCAATTATGCTCGAGAAATAAATTTAACTGATTTAAAATAGATTTTTATCATAGTAATTAATTTAATCATGGTAGATAAGTAATTTTGTTTGTATTTGAAACATTTTGCATTTATGGCAGCCACGACAAACCCTGCTAGTTTTGAAATATTGCAAGCAGGTTCAAGAACAACTTTGTTGGGGTTGCTCTTAGCATTATAGTAAATCGATGAACAGAAACAAGAAACTGAAAAAGTCACCTACCAGACCATGCAACGAAAAAATCTGGATGGCATCGATGGATGATATTCCAATTAGAAGAACATTAATAAAGGGACCACAGTTTATCAAATGGAATTCCATGCCCGAATCATCTGCAGGTATAGGAGGTGAAAGCAACTTTGTGATGAAAAGAACGGAATGTTCCTGCATATAACAAAAAAAATTGTAACACCACATCTGTCAAAGGGACAGGTACAACAAGAGAAAGCAGTGAGGGATAAAAAGAGACTTCCAAATTTGGGGAATTTTTTACTGAAACAAATTACTCAACCATTTTATTTCGTTAAAAAAAGAAATAGAACAAAAATATGCTCATGCAAATGAATATAAATAAGGAATACCTGAATATTCCAACCACGGGCAAGACAAGCCCCACAGAGAACTGTAGCAGCTGAAATCTTATCTTCATCGGATCCCCGGGTTGCTATCTCATATATTTTTTCTACCTCTGCTAAGCTTCCATTCAAAGCCATGAGTTCAATTTAGTTGCCTGATTTGGGCCATACCCCAAACAGTAAAAGGGAAAAAATGGATGCACTTGACTAATCGGCTGCTTATAAAGAAAAACCCTTTAAGAAATGCACAATAAAATGTACTGCGCCATAAGCACAAAGCAGTAAAATTGAAAAGGAAATGATAGAAAACTTTATCCTGTTTGGAACAGTTAAAGTATTTGCTCGAAGGCTACGAGTCAAAAAGCGGGAAGCTCTGAGAAACACATTTAAAAATAATAATTCCAACAGAAACACTTTTAACCTTTTACTGCATGCTTGCCTTCCTCAAAATAGAACATGGACTTTTCTAATCCAGGCTAGACCTGGTAGAACATGGACTTTTATAAAGAAACTAACATTAAACAATATGACCAATAAAAGGTTTCAGAAACAAAGGAATAGAGGAAGACGAAATTGCAAGACAAGCTATGCAAAAAAAACCATTCAATTAAATAAATTAGTATATCATCTAAAATGTCATCAACCATACCTTGGAGCGGGAATTGACACCAATGCACTGACCATCGGGGGAGTTAATGGGGCTCCTTTCATTAATGATGACCACCCGGGCATTTGGGCAGATATGTTACGAGGCAATTGGTTAGTTCGGCCTTTCACATAGCCAGGCCATAAATATGCTGAAGTATCCAGCATATCTCTGGCAATACAAGCCTCGGCAATCAAGTGCTGCAAGTTTCCAGCTGCAAAGTGTTGGAGAATCTCAGATAAAGGAGAGAAAATATTTAGGCAATAATCCGAGCAAGTGCATATAATTTAATGATGGTAGCGGTGGGACACGATCCCAGTACATAGCAAATCCGCACAAAAATCCCCAAAGCAGTTGAGAGTAACATCACATTTGGTGTAACGATTACACGACACAGAAAATCTAATGAACTTACACATGTACTAAGTTGATAAGGAGATACTTACAACAACCGATCGGCATATCGTTTAGACTTATGCCATCAAAATATCCATTACCCACTGATAGACCAGAAAGGAACATCATTGCTTTTGCTGCTGCTTGATTAGCCAATGAACTTGCAGACGGAGGAGGAGTTAACAAGCCTTCGTAATCCCGTAATTGCTGTAAGCTTGCCACTAAAGCTTGTCGTCGCTTACTGATTGGCTGTTTCTCTTTTATTGGAGTTGTGAACCGACCATCGGATTCATCAGGATTTTCTTCCTCCTCAATGATGTTCTGAATTGTAAGTGGTGTAATAGACAACAGCATACAC
>JAULKM010125147.1:0-20287 GCA_032355605.1 Rubia tinctorum | reverse complement strand
AATCTAAAGTGTCTACCATCCAAAAGCAAACAAATCATCCAAAATGAAGAAAAATAACATCCGAAAAGCAAAAACAAACGTCTCAAAAGCGCCAAAAACTACTCCCTCCCCACACTGAAATCCCACATTTCCCTTAATGTGGACAAAACATGGAGAAAAAATACAAAGTAAAAATTGGGGGAGATGAAATAGAGATGTGCTCACAATCCCTGCTGTGAGGAGGAATCACCATCTCCGTACCTCTGCTGGTACACGGCCATCCATGCCTCATTTCTCATGCGTTGCTCCCTGCACCTTGCTGCTTGGGGATACTGTCCTATGGGGCCACCAAATTGTGCTCGCATATCCCACATTGCGGATGCGTGCTGATCAATCTCCTCATCCATGTCCATGAGTTTCCGCGACATGTACAAACTGTGGTCATACATAATGTTGTGCAGTAGGGAAATGGAGTTTGCTAGAGGCTGTTGAGTGTGGCCATGACTGATATGCATCGGGTCCGGCATCATCAGATCTGGATGAGGGCGGTGCGGAGAAGTCTGTGGTGACTGATGCTGCACTGGGTCCTGCTGCGGTGGGTCCATGGAAAAGGGAATGACACCCTCATCAAAGCAAATATGGAGGTTCCTAAGCTCCCGCTCGAAACCTCTGTTACACTCCCTATCTTACTCGATCGCCAAATCCGCCTCCGGTGTGTCCCACTCCAGCTTCGTATGTTGGGGCCGTGGAAGCTTCATGAAAGGGATGCACCCAGCCCCGTACAACCACTGGAATAATTGCGGATCTGATGTAGTCTTGATCAAATGGAAGTTGACCATCCGGGTCAATGTGATGTGATAGGAGAATCCTCGACCAAGCCTCGTCAATCCATCAGGCAACTCAATGCCCAAGTGGTCTACCAGAAGTGTAATCATGCCTCCTGCGAAAATCTCATCCTTATCCTTCCTTGATGCCTCCAAAATATGCTCGACCCATAAATTCTCCTAACGGTCGAATCCCGTCCTCTCACTAGTCAGCTCCCATAAGAACTGGATCTCATCGTTAGGGATGTTTGTCACCTCAGCGTGAAAAAAGAGAGTGGAAGAGAGGAGGCGGTGCATGTACCGCATCGTTGGATAGATGATGGTGTTGTTCTTATCCCGGACATTGCGTGCCTTCCGGGTGATAGCGTACAAGAATAGGAAGCTCTCCTCCATAGTAGGTGTGCGTCTCTCTAGGTTGAGCCTAGCCCTGATCTCCGCAGTGTTCCACCCAAACGCTGCCTCGATGTTTGACAGAGTCATCTTGTAGGAGCGGTTATTCAAGTGTAAATGAATGAACCGCTCACAAGGCATCTGATCCACCTCTGTGTATGATTTGACCGTGGAAAGGAACTCCAGTGTATACCGGGGATATGAGAGTGCTCCTCTAGATAAGAAACCTCCTAGACCCCCTTTGTCGAGGAGGCACAGGATCCTCCTAGACCCCATTTGTCGAGGAGGCACAGGATCGGCTCCTTGAGCTGTAAGGTATCTAGAGCCAGTTCATCGGTGAAGACGGTCTCCTGGACCATCCGGGTGGACAAGATGTCCCACCTCTAAGCATAAGCGTTGGTGATCTGATGCAACCCCATGAAACGGTTTGGGACTGGTGGTGGTGCAGGCTCAGCTACTGGAGGAGGAGGTAGTGGTGGGGCAGATGGACATGTTCTCGCTCTCTTCTCCGATGCCATGTCTATTCAATACAACAAACACATCAGAGGCACAATGAAACAAGAGATGCAATAATCATTCTGATGGTATTTCAAAAGGCAATATTTACACTAACAAATATGCAACTTTTAGCAATTGTACTAAAAATTATACTAAGCCAAAATGAGATAGCTATCTAGGCTAAGCCAAGCTAACCTAAAATCACAAGCTAACGAATATGCAACTTTCTTGATGTGTAATATTTTAATGAATAATATAAGTATTACAATGCATAAGTAAAATAAATGAATAAATAGTTAAAATATTTTTTTGAACAATATTTTGAAAAATGATAGATAGTTGTTAGCATTTAATGTTAAAAAGCAACTATTTTGTGTTAAAAAGCATTTGCTATGATAATAATGATGATTCAAAATTTTTAATAGAAACAAATCAACTCTCAAATTCAAAAATATTGATGAAAAATTGTTAGAAATTAAATCCACTTTAAAATCATAATAATATATGGAAGGTTTAAGAATTACAAAATTCTAATATTGAAATAATTATTTTCAAAAATCATAATAAATAAAACTATAAACAAAATTATATTATTACATGGTAATCACGTGAAGGCTTATTATTGTTTTTTTAAACATGAAAATAAATAATTTTGTAAAAATAATTAAAAGTAAAGATCCCTACTAAAATTGAAGAAGGTGCATTGCACCTTTCACTTAAAAGTATCTTTTAGAAATACTTTATTCACTTTTAACTAAAATAATTTATTTTTATTTGACTTTTAAGCCATTAAAAATTAAACTCTTGAAGCATTGAAATATTGGAAGAACATTGATGAGATTTGCAGTGACAATGGAGGAATTGACTTTAAAATATGTTACATTTTCAATTAATTTTTGAACTTGATGTGGAATTATGTGTGAACTCCATGTAGCAAGAATTATGTGTGAATGTTATGTGGCAAGAATGACCTATTTCAATATATACTGCAAGTTCATCCTTCACATTTTCGATACTTTATTGTCGATTTTGGGCATAGGAAGGGGTTTAAAGGCCAATTTTAGAATTTAATCATCGAACTTTTTCTCATTTCTTATAGTAGGGCAATTCTTATATCAGTAGAAACAAAGTCATAGAAATGTTAAAATAGTAAATTTGCATACTTGTGAGGGTTCTTTTTTACATGTATACACAGGGGATGGTTGGAAGAAAACTGTATCAAAATTTTAAATATTGTTTATCAAAACAACAAAAGGCACAAATGAAGAATAAGTTGATCATCTACATTCTGTGTGAGCTCTATATCTTGCAACTACTCTGTCATTTTATGTTGCAAGACCTTGGCCGTTTTTGTACAATTATGCATGGTGTATGTTGGATGAATATTTCCTACACGAATGAATATTGGTATTATGCTACCCGCTAAACAAAATTGAGCTTCAAACCCTGTTTCACCTACCTGCATCAATGAAATTTTTTGTGGCTAGATGGTCAATTTTATCGGGTCTTATAACATCACAGATTTCCTTCTCACTGGCACCAATGCATCATTTATAGTCGAACCATTCTCCAATGCAAGCCCAATCCGATCCTTCTTCTCCAAATCACACTCGAAAAGCTCAAGTCTTTCTATAAATTGCTAAAGATCATGCAAAGTATATGTTTATGCAAGTAATCATTTCTTCCTAATGCAATAAAATAATCAAAAAGGTTTCTCACCATAATAACCAAATTCACACGACAAAAAAGACGATGAAGCTACATTATCTTACTGCCGAATACATTTAATGTACATACAACCCACTTGAAAATGTTTTTAGAGACATTAAAATGTATTCCTTGCAATTTGCTGCAAAACAAACCCCAGTATATACAGATATTAGTCTGTGTCCAATTTCCTCTTGCCAGAAAACTTCCACACTTGCAGACATGGCTGAAAGACACCAACTCTGGGTTGTTCTTCGGTCCTTGGTACTAATCCAAGCCTCTTTCATCTCCTCCTTCCAATTCAAAGTTGCAGATTTACATGCTTGGAATCTCCCCTCCAAATCAAATCCATACATCCTCGACAAACGGTCCAAATTCACATATTTCACCTTGGAGATTCCCACTGTAAGTGTTTTTCCCCCATTCATTTCATTTCGTACAGAAGCTGCATGGACTGCTGTGTCAAAGCTGGAGTTTTCAATCCGGCAAGTAACTTGACTCCATGTATATCTGTACTTGAGAATTTGACAGCAGCAAAACAGACTGTTGGGCCAATAAATTGCAAGTAAAGAGTTGATTATGCAACATAGTCCACTGTATATCAGAATTTGTCAACTCAAACAATATGAAAATTTTCATACGGTTTAGTAGTTCATAGCATCAAGAAAAACAAAAGGTTCAGATGTCTTTTTATGGCAAGATCACACTTGCAGCACAAACCTTTTGTCAGAGATTTCAAGGAATGGAAAAAGTACACTCTATGCTTGTGGGAATTCATCAGAAATCGCATTACCTTAGGAAGAATTTGGAAAGAAATAAATAGCTATTCTGACACAAAAAAGGGAAATATACAGATTTGAATATTAACTCACTTCTGTCAATATCGGAGGGAGTGCATTCTGACATAAGATCCATCATTATTATTCAATGATCTTGGATCACCATCAATCTCGTCATTGTCTTCTTGATCTATGACATTGCTCATGTCCATTCCTTCAAGAATAACCTGAAAGCAGTGCATTTTGGACTATCAAGAAAAAATTCTTCTATATGAAATCTTCCAACAAAGGTTGTAATCACAAAAAAAAATGGTTCTCAGTTAGCCAAAAAAATATGCACACAGATCCTAAATTTTCCCACCTATTAGATAAACATCATCATGGGCTAATCATATACACACAGCAAACCCTAAACAAACAGTGGCAGATGTTATTCCTTGTCATATAATCCCAACAAACATATACACAGCTAATCAGCAAACATATACACAAAAAAAAGACACCATCACAGCTAATCAGTTTGAAACAAAAAAAATAAAGCTTTCATTTAAAGAAAAAAGACGGGTTTGATTTCTCGATGAGAATCTTAAATCACAAATCCACCACTTGTAAAGTATTTCTTCACGCCGGTACCTGAATGAACAGACATCAGAGGCCTGAGAAGACAGTACAACTTACTTTATGCTAGTTCAAGATATATAAAATTCCTGGTGAGTCCAAGAATGATTAGATTCAGGTATATGTAACTCTCTTTAAACAGCAACATTCTGTCTGTGGATTTTAATCAGTAATATAAATATTTGGGGCAAAAAGGTTATCAAGTCACCAAAAGCTTGAAAGAGAGGAAGCCATCTGCATCAATTTCAAATCAATTCCATTGCTGGAAAAAACCTCAATAAACCAAGGTTCATTTAAAATAAATTATATGAGTTCATTGCAAAGAAAATGGAGCAACGGACCTCGAAATCAACCTCAATTGAGTCATCTCCCATGCCAGAGACAGTAAGTCAGAATCAGTAACCGCCGTGATGATATGCGCCGCTGTCGTTGTCAGAGTTCCTTCAAAAAAAATTTTAAAAACCACCATGGATTAGTACAAAGTTATATTCAAAAGAACAGAAAACAAAAGCATGAAAATCATTTTGCATTCTTACTAAAAAAAACAGACATCTTCCCAAGCAATATAATCTTAGCTATCAAGAAATCAATGACTAAACAATGAAAAGGAAAATAATCTTTTCCTTCTTCCTGTTTGGATGCTTCCTAATGGCCACGACCTTCTTGATCAAATGGTACAGATCCTCTGGAATATCAGGAGCCAAACCTACAAACATCACATACGACGTGAATCATTGATTAAAGCCCCAATTCATAAAATATTAAATCAGTCTCCATTAACTCAATGTACAAAGGTTCATCAACTTTGCATAAATTATTCTAGAAAAAAAATTGAGTAATAACATTCGCAGGTCAAAACAAATAGCACCAAAATCGAAACCTCAATCTGTAGTTCAAATTTCAAAATCAGTAAAAAGGATATCCAAATCTTCATAACTATTTTCATTGAACAATTAGTGAGCCGAATGAAACTAAAGAATAGATGAAATCACATGAATACCTCAAAAGTTTTGGCATCGCAAGCATATGTCCAGTTTCTTCCAATGAGAACCTTAGTTTGTAAAAATCCAAAGCTGCTAAGATGACCCAAAATACTTTGGCCTTACATGTGTATCTGGAATCCGAAAGTAATCCAACAATCAGAACTAGTCAAATTTCAAAAACGTCTGTAGAAAGACAAAAAAAAGAAAAAGAAAGAAGAAGGATAACTGAATAAAGGAGAAAGCGGTTGGGACTTGGGAGAGGGATGGGAGAATGCGGTGGCGGAATAAACAGGCATGGTAGAATACAGAAGTCTGGAGCGATGGCAACACCTAATGCTATATCCAAGGGTTTATAGCAGAATGTGATAAGGCATTAAGTTTTCTAGAAAGGAAAGCTGCATTAAATTGAAATACAGATACATTGTAAAGAGGCAGTATTAAATACTGAATATTCATTTTAAAATTATTTATTGTGGAAATGTGATGTGGCAAGGTGATGTGGAAAACTGTGGGAATGCCACTTGTAAAAAAAACTTGTTGTTTTGATATATACTATAGATTGTCATTAGACTATCCAGTACTACGGATTTGATCCTAATATTAATGAAATCAATATATACTATTCCCTCCATTCCAATATAAATTTCACAATCTTCATTCAGATCCGTCCCACCATAAATTAATCTCTTTTAAAACTTTCCTACTTTGACAAAATTAGTGCATGCAATTTTTACAACAATAGCCCCAACATTGGAAATAATTTACATTTTATGACATTAATAGTTGATCCCTTCATATCAGTTCAAACTGCACACTTTTCATTTAAATTTGTCACAGAAAAATTTACACACTTAGCTTTTTAAGAAATATTGAAACAAATTTGTATTCAAAATAAAAAAATTGTCATACTAATATATACAAATTACAAAACAAGTCACATTTAATTTGAACATAAATAATACTAAGCCAAATTAAATACTCACTTTTCCTTCTCGATTTTTTTTCAGATGTTCATTTCTTCCCACTTTAAATTTTTTTCCTCCATTCCTCCAAATCAATTACAAGATAACTCCTCGACCTTCCCAAAAATTTACACCGGTTCTATCTATTCACCTGGTACGGATGCCCCTATCGTCTATCTCCCATCGTCGCCGCTCATAAACCCATTCCACGGACTATGGTATATTCCATAGTTTATGGCGGACGGGCCAACAACCCATTAGTTATGTTTTCTTCATTTCCTCTAGATGATACATTATATCTTATTTTTTGGCCGAGTTCTCTCCCTTTGGAACCCTAGTTTGCTATTTATTTTTATCTTTTCCTCCTTTCATTTTGTATGAATTTGCTCATGAGTTTATGTATGGTTTGCATTAGCTAAACCCTTTATGTACTTGCTCTACATTGAATGTGGTGGTTAACTTCATTAATGTGCTTGGAAGTGTGTTGATATGGATTGTTTGTATAATAACATGTTAGGAGTTCGATGAAAGTGACCATTTATTTCTTCTCTTTTGACATGTGGTCCAAGAACTTTTGGTTGGTGATGTTATAATTGCTAGATGAATATGATAATATTGAACTATTTGTCATGTTTATCTTAAGGAAACAAATATAGGAGAGTTTTGAACGTTGAACTTTCTATTCTCGTTAGGAAGTGCATGAATTGGTTAAATGCTTAGACATTTGGTTGAATGTGCGTAGGTGTTATCAAGCTTGTTTATTCTTCGTGCATAATGCCATTAGTGGGATGTCTTTAGTTGTTCATCGTCTAAAGCGGCCAATAGTGAGGTATATAAAAAGATGTTGAATTCACTCCTGTAAACTACGCTTAAGAATAATAGGAGGTTTACCACCACAATAGGTACTCAATATGATTAAATAGGTTGTTTACTCAATGATCGATAAAAGGTTTGGAAATGGAAATCAACTGAACCCAAAGTGTCGTAACTTTGTGTTCAATCCCTTCTCTTAGTTTTCTTGAATGATTAGCATGCTTTCCTTTATATGTTAGTTACCTTTTATTTCAATTTCATTAATTAATCAAACAAACCCCCTCCCCTATCTATATATGTGTATTCATCTAATCTTATATGCATAACCCTTAGAAAAATCTTTCTTCGTGGGCGTTCTCTACTACCACTATCTACTTAATTATATCCAGCATCACCATAAAAATGAGCTCTAACTCCAGCATCACCATAAAAATGAGCTCTAACTCCAGCATCACCATAAAAATGAGCTCTAACTCCAGTTCCGTGCAACTTTTTACTGCGGTTTTAGAAAGCCCCAAAATCACAGTTTTATCCGGCGCAGTAAAAGATCCTTTCTTCAACTTCGGTTTGAAATAACCAAAGTCATTGGGGTTAATGAATTTCTTTAAAAAATCCAGACACTGAGAATAAACTCAATGCCTAGAAAACATTATGTTGAAAAAAGACAAAAAGAAACTAGAAATTCAAACCAAAAGTTAAAATATTCATAACCACAATGAGAAGTTCATTTGTTATCACCACAACAAGAAGTTCTAAAAAATCAATAACAACCATCCAACAATACATTTAAGAAACTAGATCTAAACAACATTTTTTATCATAAAAACCAAAAACCAATCTACATGAACCAACAAACACAAAACCAGAAGCAAAGATCAACGAATTAACGGCGGTGAGGTGCAGTCAGACGTAGAGTTGTTGTAGCGGTCAGACATAGTGGTGATGCGGCTTAGAAGTAGTGATGGCGCGAGGCGCATGTGAATATCATGAATTAGTGAGAGCTTTTAGGGCACTGGGAAGGTGGTGGAGCACGAAGAGAAGCTAACGGTGGTGGCGCATCAATAGATCTAGCGATGGTGGAGACTGTTGTGAGGCGATTGGAGCGGTGGTGAAACAATTATGACGGTGGTGGCAGAGGTGGTGAGGCGATTGGAGCAGTGATGTCGTAAGGTAGGTGGTGGAATATGGTAGGCTTGGTGCATAAGGCTGATGGTGGAGTATGGTAAGAAAGAAGTACATGTATTTGTGTAAATTGGAGTAAGTAATCTTATTTACTCCCTCCGTCCCATAAATATTAGCCTATATACTTTTGGCACAATATTTTAGGAGAGGTGACATGGTAGAGAATGATTGTGGAAAATTAGGGATATTTAGGGAAAACAGTGGGTCCAATGTCAAAGTCTTTAAAGTTAAAGAGGTCATTGTGGAAATTTAACAGTAGATTCTTTGCTATTATAAGTAATTTTCAACATAGGCCATTAATTGTGGGGTGGACGAAAAGGGAAATTAGCCCAATATTTATTGGATGGAGGGAGTATATGATTAGGGTGACGTTGCAAATCTGGCCTAACTATTATTTGGGCTCATAAATGGGCCAAATTTATACTTGCTTCATTGATGGTGAATTGCAAGTTCAATTTTGTTCCGACATCGGTCATGGTTTCGGATTTTCTGAAACCGCAACCACTCTGATATCGGTTATTTCAACCTTGTACTTCAGTTTTTTAAAATCTAAGTATAAGAAAAGATTTTACTTTGGTTGTTTTAACTTTTGTTTTTCAAAACCAAAGTTAAAGATAACTTTTACTTTGGTTATAAAACTAATCGGAGTTATAGAAATTTTAATTTCGCTTTTCTACTTTTAATTTCGATGTTCCAATAAACCAAAGTTAAAGGGGAGAAGTTAAAAGTTACTTTTGTAACAGTGTTAGAGCATCTCCCATGGGTTTCTCTATTTTTCAGTTGCTACAGTAGTTTTTTTACAATTGCCACAGTTTATATATTCCAATGGTTTGCTCTACATCTCCCTCTAAAAACAATATTTCTTCATATTTTTTATGAATCTAATGTTTTTTACTTTGTAATATTTTATTATATCGAAAACTTATCTTAATTATCAATTTACATCAAATTATAACATAAAATAAAGACAATTAATTATAATAAAATGTTTTTCACTAATACTTCAAATGACATCTTATAATCAAATGACATCGAATAATCAGTGTACTTTATTTTCTACTTTTATATCTGATAAAATATAAAAGACTTTAATTAATGGTGAATGTAATCACATCAATGACATACCTCATCAATAATGAGGGTTACAATTCTAAAGTATAAGAAAATTACCATTTATAATCTAAACCTAATTCTATATGGAAACTACCATCTATAACCTTTCCTACAAGGAAAGGGTTTCTATTCCTTAATACCCTCTCTCAAGTTGGAGCATGATGATCAAGAATGCCCAACTTGCGAAAAAGATTCTAAAATTGCTAATTGCTAAAAGTTTTTGAAAAAATCACTATCAAACGGATTCAATTTCAGTAGCACTAGAAATAGCAGCAGCAGCGGTAGAGCAGTATTCAACTTCATTAACAGTATTTGTAGAAATCCTTGCGGGCGGGCGGCCACGACGGCGTGTTAGAACAACAACTGAACGCGGAATTGGCGCGTATAGATAACAAAGTAGAGTGGTGGCAGCGCTAGGCTTCTCTGATGGCGACGATGTGGATCATAGCGGTGGCGGAGAAGGTAAGAGCAGCGGCGGCAGCGCGGATATAATTAAAGATAAGGGGTCCTAGACTGAAGCTGCTCTGATACCATGATAAAAAAATCCTTACCAATTACCACATGGACGAGAACCAAAATTTTCTCTTCTCAAAGTTTTTGGATGTTTATGCTTTACTTCTCAAGTGCCTCGCCGCCGTGATACATTTGCATCTCGCAATTACCGTTGTGTTTTTCTAGGTTACTATGCCGGAAAGAAGGCATGGCATGTTTTTGATCTTAACTCTCAAACATTGTTTGATAGTCGTGACATTATTTTTTATGAAGATCAGTTTCCATACTCTATAGTTCCGGATTCAAATTCCGAACCTACATCAGACATTCCTTTTACCACAAACCAAAGTCTAACAGGAATACGATTCTAAAGTATAAGGAAATTACCATATATAATCTAAACCTAATTCAATATGGAAACTACCATCTATAACTTTTCCTATAAGGAAAGAGTTTCTATTCATTATTAATATCTCCACAGTGGGAAGCTAGCACTTTTGGAGCTCCTTTTTTGCCTCGCAAACCAGGAGGGAATGAAACTGACTTCTGAAGCTACAATATTCAATTTCATCATTTTCTAGCTGGGATCAAATCTGAGACTTCAAGTAACTCTCTTTATGTCTGGCCTCCATAAAACTAACACGGGGGTGTCGATGTTTGAAGAGGGGAATCACATGGAGTAGAAGTTTTTCTTCTACATAGCACAAAGAAGAATAACTTTTATCAGGACAACTATTTTGAAGGCAATATAGATTGCCATAACCTCTCCTTTCTGTATCTAGTATAGTCTAAATTTTAGTCTAACTTTCATAACATTATACTTTTAAAACCCTACATTGTGATTACTTACAAGGCATGGGGAGCCTATATACGCCCCAAACCTATATATATAATCAGTGATACAACATTTCAAGAATTAATTTTTAATTAATTTTATTAATTGAAAATTTATACATTCATTTTGTGTATGATTTATTTCTCTAAAAACTATTTCACAATCAATAATATCTTAAAATATTATAATATTCATTAGATGTAGAGTTCGAGTGACATATCATCGAGTTTGAATAAATAACATAGGAGAAATAAATATTATGTTATTTTGGTTATAATAACCAAACAATAAATACACAAAACATATAAATAAAATTTTCAAATAATGAGTAAATAATTTTTTTTACAAATCATTGAAATGAAAAACAAAAGAAAAGAAATGAAAATAATATAACCAAAATAATGAAACCAAAAAAGGAAGAAAAGGAAATAATAAAACTAAAAGATGAGGAAATGAACAAATGAAAGAAATAGAAAAAAAAAGGGTTTACAGTGTGTTACGGTAACCCAGAATATATAGCGGATACCGTAGCGACTGGCAAATTGAAACGCAAAGATATATAGTGTGCTATTGGAATTCATATTCTTAGCTTTTTGCATTTGAAACATAAATAAGGTTACTATTAGGAAGTAATTGATGGTATAAATAAAATATTTGACAGTAGTGGAGAAAGGGTGATTAAAGACGGTTCTATCGAACTACAGAAGGCACTTTAAAACCATCTTGTCTGGCTCGGCCTTTGATTGAAATCGATAAAATGCGGTTCAAAAATCACCTTTGTTTTGGATCCAAAATAGGTTACAAATTGAGGTTTAAAAAACAAGTTAGAGGTTTCCAACAGTCTTGAAGCAAAGCCGGCCAGATCTGGAAATACATAGCAACAAGCGGCACATAGGGAGATCTTCGACGGGGCAACTTGCTGCGTGGAATGAGAGAAACAAGCGACGCAGGGGGAGAGTTTCTGATGGGGTCGGAGGCGTTCGAACGGCTGAGCTTCGACTTTGGCGATGAGGTGAGGCAGCGCAGAGGGAGAGTCGGCGGAGGGAGGGCTTTATGGGGAGGTAGATTCGGCGGCGAGAGGGCTTCACGTAGAGGGAGAGTTGGCGGCGATGGAGCTTTACATGACGTTGGAGGAGAAAAGATTCACGCGGCATTGAAGGATAAAAGAGGAGAAAAAAATGACAGCGGAGGAGAAATATGGGAGGGGAAAAAGCTGGCGGAGGAAAAAACAAAGGAAAGTGAGAGAGAAAAAACCTAAGTAAAAACCCTAATCTAATGGGTTTTATATGGTTGGGCTAAAAGATTCAAGAAAGACGGTTCTATTGTAGAACCGCCTTTAATTGATTTTAGAACCGCTTTTAAAATTAATGGGTGATCTGGGAGGTTGGTTCCGGACTTGGAACCTCTTTCGGATCCTCATCAAAGCGGAAATGCCTTGAATCAATTTGAGAACCGACTTTAAAATAAAGGGTGACCTGAGAGGTTGGTTCCTAATTCGAAATCTTTTTTGGATCCTCATTGGTCGCTGCCTTTAACCAAAGGCTCTCCACTAGTTTGAGAGGTATGGCGATGACCTCTTGCCCATGATTTATACATCAACTTCTATTATTTTGTTTTGATAGTGGTGGTACATTCAATTTTATTTAGTATGAAATGATTTTAATACTCCCTCGGTTCCACATTAAACTGCACACTTTCCATTTTGGGTTGTCCCAGCCTAATTTGCACAAGCTCAGCTTTTACCAAATTCAGCCCATTTGACCATTTATGAAAAGACAAAAAAGCCCCTGAACCGCCACTTATTTACAGCCTTTATGACTGATTAATCAAGGAGAGATTCTCTCCATTTATACGTGTTGTCATTTCAGAGTGTGACATTTAAATTATTTTTCAATCTGCCCCAAACACCTGACATTATCACATGCTCCTGTTTTTCACTCTTCTCCATGCTCCATTGTTGCTCTCAAGGGTTCACATTTCCTCTCTAATTGCTATTATTCTCTTAACTCTCTCATTATTCTCATAAATTCTCCAATTCTCCTCTCCATTCTCTCTCAATCCACCAAACCCTAGTCGTTGCTCTCTTCTTCCACTGTGCTTTAAAAATGTTCTCGACTCTATTTTGCGTTTAATCTTAGTTTTTGATTCGTATTTGCATGTTCATCACAGCTTTTTCTTTGTCCATTAGAGTTTCTTTGTTCTATACTTAGGGGTTTTTGAAAATGTGAAAATATTTTTCGGACCTGAGTTTTTTGAACGTTATCTTGGTTCCGGGTTAGAGTTTCGATCAATTTATTTGGGAGTTTCATTTGAGATCAACTGTTTTGGTTTGGTGGGTTTTCAATTTTGACTCACATGTTGTTGTTGTTGTTGTTATCTGGTCCGATTTAGTTTGTGTTTGTCATTTTGAGCTGTTTTCCACACTTGTTCTCTCCATTTTTGAGTACTTCTGACTTTTTGCCAAAAAAATTTATGTTAATGTGTGAAATTGGTCTTGCATGTTCATACCCGGTGCAGATCGGTACATTTATTGTTATTTTAATCCCTTTTCTTGTGATTATAATCTCATGTCATGTTGATGTTTGGTTTTTAGAGTAGAAATCTTGTTATAAAGTGTGTAATCCATGTTTAGTTCGTATTTATTCCTTGTTAACAACATTTTGTTTATCTTTGACACTGTCTACTTTTTTTTTCTCCAATACATTTGTGCATGTCCAGTTTTTTACCAGATCTGTCGTAGAAATTGTTGTTCTTTACCTGTGTTAACCGGTTCGGGGTTCATGTTCCCTTACTCCTTCCTTGAAGCCACGGTCTAAGCTTGTTCTTGATGTTTAGATGTCTAATATGTGTTTAGTTCATATTTCTCCCCTGTATTCAACCTATTGTTCATCTTTGACAATGTTTACTGTATTTTTTGCTCCATTACATTTGTGCACGTCCTGTTTTTTTACAAGAGATGTTGTTCAAATTGTTGTTCTTTACTTGTGTTTACTGATTCGTTGTTCCTGTTCCCTTACCCCTTCCTTGAACCCAACCCTTAGCTTGTTCTTGCTGTTTAGTTATTCTTACTTTGAGCCTTGGTCTTTGGAACCCAAAACTCATTAGCCACCTAGTCTTTGAGACCCTAACCCAATTACCAATCCTCATGAATCATCGTGATAGGGTGTCGTCTGGGCATGAAACATCTGCCCCCTACCCTCCCTTGAATGAACCTGCAAGTGGGTTTGATTTACAACCACTAGACCCTTACAATTATGATACAGATAGCAGTTGGGATACACCCATTGCCACACATTTCAGCCCTATTAATTTCTCCCTCCCTCTTAGACTCTGAATCATAGCCACCCCCTGAACTAGATCCATTGATTGAATCACAGCCACCCCCTGAACTTGATCCCCTGACTAAATCGCAGCCCCCCTGAACCAGAACCCCTAAATAAATCATAACCCCAGACTGAACGCAAATCAGATTCAGATTCTAATTTTGATTCAAGTTTCGACCCTTATCCTTCAGTCTATTATAAGGGTAATGAGAGATCTAAATATGGTGAGCCAAGTTTTTTGAAACCGGGTCTTGCTTATATCCTGGTTCATTGCCTAAACGTGAACCGCCCCCCCCGAAAGATAGACACTGGATGAAAATAAGGTTGCCTCTTCCCGTTTATGCCGTGAGTGTTATGATATGTATGAAAAGGCTCTGAGGGATTGCTGTTAGCCACATTCTGAGCCTTATAATGATAAATAGATTCACAGCTATTAGGTTGTGTTTATCACTACTACTTCTTCTTCAATTATGTTTTAGATGTTAACATCAATCTATCTCTCTGTCTTTTTATATGTAGGATTGTGTGGTTTTTTTGCTAAGGTAGCAACTATGTTTCATTCTATGTTTAAATATGCAGCCTTGCTTATGTGTCTTTAATTTGTACTTAACCTGGCTTGGCATGTTTCAGATCCAGGGCTGTGAATTGAGAAATAACATGTGATTTTGTTTTATACATCATAGGATGCATGTCGAATATGTGTTGTGTGTGATGCTTGACCCTTATTGATGATGAAGCTATGATGTATGAATATTGCATAGATCTATACTTATTAGTCTATGAACTGATCTGAAACTTGGCGGGGCATGATTGTGATTAAAAACAATGCTGATTTTTTTGTGTTTGTGATCCTACCTAGTTGACAGCCACTTATGATGACACGTGTTTAGTTAAACTATTAGGCAGCAACCATGTTTTGTAAAAAAAAATATTAGGATAACAGCCTATTGTGTTTTATTGATTTTGTGTGCATGACCTGCCTTTGTGTGTGTATTCTGGACCTGCCCTATTTTTAACCTCACATCATTCTTAGTGTTTTAAGCATAAGCTTCTGCACTTTGCATTCAAAAGGGATTTCAGCCATCTCAACTTTTACATTGTTGCCCTATAAACATACATCCACAAAATACATTGTATGTTTACCCTATAACTAATTCTAAAAGCACAACCCTACAAAATTAAGATGATTCTTCCTTCATTGACCAAGTTCCATACTTAGGATTAGATCCCTAACCTTCCAGTCCTTCCAATCCCGACCATATACTGTAAACAGCTCCTTACCAACTCAAAATTCACAATGATGTTGTGTGGAAGCATTCCCAACCTCATTGGACGATCTTTCCCCATATGTGGCATTTTGAATTCATTCCCACCCCTGCACTTCATTATTTCTATCATAACACATTCTAGACTTAGGAAAATCGGGTCTATTACTTTAGGATCCTCTCTTTCAAATGCATCATTCAAAGCACTTAGTAAACCTTCTAGGGTTGTATTATGGTTCTGGTATTGAAGACTCTGAATTGAGGCAAAAAAATTTAGTTCCAGAATGTTCAAGTCAGGTGATTTGGTAGGTTGGCACACTAATTGGATATGAAACCCGTCTGAAGTGGCTGCAGCTAAAAATTCAGGGTCATTAGCATAAATATGGGATGCGTTATTGTCTTGTTGTATGAATATTTGTTTACTAGCCCATGGTGGCCATTTTGATTTTATGGCTGGTATGAGTTCATAAATCAGTTTACGCCTAATGACTTCTCTATTGATTGACTGAATGGGAGTTAAAACCAGGGTACCCTTAAGCCTATTCACTGTTGTGTACTTTGCTGCTATGTACTCTAGATATAGAAATACCTCTATTTTCCCATCAAATATGACATTACCATATAGCCCAAATATTGGTCTACATACAGCACATAAAAACATTAGCTTTGGAATGTAATGCTTGCTTTGATAAATTCTGTATGGTTCTGGTTGATTGGGGGATAGAATAAATCTGGTTGTTGCCTCTGTGAGATAGAACCACTTCTCGTCAATATGGATGACATTGTGCATGTCCTTGAACATCATGTTGCATTCCAACTTACTTTGGCACCATTCCATCCTTGATTCTTTGCATGCTTGTGTCAAACCTAGATGAACAGTGTTGATGTGGCTACGGATTTCTTTGTTTGCTATTGCTCTTTGAACTGGCATGCTGATGTGCTACTGCAGATTCGCCTATCTCTCAATGGCAGCGCCATTAAGGCATCGAAGTCGACCGGCTTCTTGTTAAGGCCACACCGCACATGTCTTCTTGAACGGGCGTTCACTAGTTGACCAGTGGTGAGTTGTTGTATCACTCGTGCCCAGCCTATGCTTATGGTTCTTATTGACACAACCCACCTTGCTGCTGCCTCAACACGCATATTGTGTTTTATTTGCCTATTTTTTATGTTTTGGAGAAGGAAATGGGCTACCTCTTGCCGTTGCTCATCTGTCAAATTTCTGCCCACCATCACAACCCCCAGCTTAAGGATAAAAATAAAGATGAAGAAGAGGGTTCAGATCTGCCCAATTCTTGATGAATTGGCCAAAAATGTTTTTGAGAGATTTTTTTGGGGTTTAATAGGGTTAGAAACAGTGGCTGTAATAAATTATTTATCTACAGAAAAAGTTGTAAAATTTGAACAAGATTGAACATTACCGAAAATTGTTTAATTGGCTCAAAAAATGATAATTTTGGAGCCAAACATTAGTGTAGGTGGGAAATTTTAACTCCATCTTTAGTTTTAAACTAGATTTATTAGCTTTTACAGCCACTATTCTTTCTGAATTTTTTTCCAATTTTTCAGCTTCAAATTCAGTTTTTTCATTTCAAATCTGCCCTTTTTACTACTGTTCATTTTTACAGCCATTGTTTCTCTTTCTGCAAATTAATGTAGGACGGAGGGAGTACAAATTTCATTTGTAATAAATTTCGGATCATTTTAATCCACTTATTTATTTTTCATTCACTTCAAAATTCTACCAAATAAACTTTCAAAGTCTAGTCTAGTGTAGTCTTCTCTCAATCTTTTGCCCCCTTATATAAGTTAGAAGTTAAATGATCTCATAGAAACTTCGACACGTGCAAGGGGAGACCCTCTTTGCCCTCTTATACAAGTTACAAATTATAATCAACTCATAGAACAGTTAACCCGTGCATGTTGAGTCAGATTATGACGTTAAGTCAGAAAATGTGGTGATTTTAGCCCCTCCTCTCCTATATAAATACAGCCTTCAAGCTTAATTTTTTAGCACCTAAATCAGTAACATCTTTTGCAGCAATATAATACGCAGCATGGCTCTCTGGCTCTCCCTCATCCTACTTTTTTCATATTCAGGTACTCCACCGCCAAACATTTAATTCAACTAAAAAAATCTTTCATATTAAATGGAAGATACTCCCCATCCCAAAATTATTAGTCTATTTACTTTTCCCGATCTTCAATGTTTATGTTTGACCGTCAATATTTTTAACTACACATAACAATTTCGCATAAAAAGTTGATATTTAGAATATAGATGTTAACATAAATCTAACAATATCTCAAATGATATTTTTATCATACGTACTCCCTCCGTCCCATAAGTAATTGCACAATTAATTTTTGGGAGTCAAACTTTGCAAACTTTGACATTTAATAAAAATAAATCTATACATAATAAAAATATCATGTGAGATATTGTTAGATTCATCTAAACATTTATTTTTTAAATATCAATATTTTATGCTGGATTATTTTAGGCAACTAAATATATTTACAGTCAAACGTGCTCATTGAAAATCGTGAAAAAACAATTGTGCAATTACTTATGGGACGGAGAGAGTATATTATTTTATATTTAAGATTAAATTTTACCAAATTTAACTTTGAAAAAATAAATATGTCAATAATTATGAGACGAGACTATATATAAACAATTTGTCATACTCTATTTTTCTTTTTCTTTCATGCAGTACATCACCTAGAAGCAACTGTTTTCACGGTAAAAAACAATTGTATCCAAACCATATACGCGGGCACTCTGGCAGGGTCCGGACCGCAGCTGATGAACGGCGGGTTCGAGTTGGCACCAAATGCGGAGCAAAGACTGGATGCACCCGCGGGATGGTCTGGCCGGTTATGGGGCCGTACCGGATGCAAGTTCGACCCATCTGGGAAGGGGAGCTGCGCCACCGGAGACTGCGGCGGCGCCTTACAATGCAACGGCGCTGGCGGCGCAACGCCGACGTCTCTGGTGGAAATCACCCTCGGCTCCACCGATACCTATGACATCAGCCTGGTGGACGGATTCAACATCCCGATCTCAGTAAAACCGACTTCTGGGACTGGGGATTGCTCCCAGATCAAATGCGATTTTGATACGAACAAGTGTCCTCAAGAACTCAAACAGGAGTCTGGCGGCGCGGTGGTGGGCTGCAAAAGCGCATGCGCTGCTTTGAACAAGCCTGAATATTGCTGCACAGGCTATTATGAGGCTAGGGGAAACTGCAAACCGACCAACTATTCTCAAATCTTCAAATCTGCTTGCCCTCAAGCTTATAGCTACGCTCATGATGACCCCTCCAGTACCTTTACGTGCAGCGGGGCTGATTACACCATCAGTTTTTGCTGAGTTACTAAATGCTGGTTTCAAGACTACACATATTATGCATATATCATATGAATAATGCCCTGTCGGCCTGTCTCATTTTCTAATGTCCATCTTCCATGTAGATTTGGACTTTTCTATCTCATTTAGGTTTTGCTTGTTATAATGCAAGCAAGGCTTATTAGTAATGAAATTTAATGTGGTACTACCTATTTGTTGGAATAGTCCCATAAGTATTATCGCATACTCACGTGGAGAGTTCTTTCTTTTGGGGCTGAATTTGCCCGACCCGGATGCAAATGGGTGATGTTTAAAACCGGAAACAAATAGGGAGAATACGTTCTCTAATATAATTTTTTTTTCATCGTCAATTTTTCTAGAAGTAAAAGTTTTAAAAAATAAAGAGGACGCATTTGCTGAATGCGTACTCTCATTTTCCGAATAAAAAAAAATCTGACAAACTGAGGACGCATCACTGAATGCGTCCTCTATTTTTCACCAAAAAATTTAAAAAAAACATTGCGAATGCATCCTCCTCATTTGCATCCACACGGTGCTACTTTAGCACCAAGGATGTCTTTCTCCTCGTAAAGGAATATATACACTTCTTGACACACACACAACATATATGCATATGTGCAAATACAAAGAATAAACACAGACTCAAATTTATATATTTTTCGTAATAACACACACGTAAAACCTCGCCCATAGTTACTGAGTAAACTACATCTTTACAACTCTCAATTCTTCAATTCTTCAAGTTGAGTATGAGTTCTATTTAAATAGAAAAACTAAAACAATAATTCCTACATTCTAGCTACAATTCCTACATTTTAGCCAACTAATACACGACCGAGTTTGTAGCTTTGATACAACAACAAATTTAAATCTAACTAAGAATAATTCAAACTACAGTAAAACAGTAAATAACAACTGGATTAACCAACACTATTTGTTTCACAGTATTAGACATTATAGTTTCAAATATTCGGATTTATGGTGAATAAAATAGAATTTAACGGGGAAAAAGTTAAATGAGTGGATAAAATTGGTTCCTTTTTTCTGAAAGCCATTTCACTATGCGAGATAAAAACCTCTCTCCCCAAAAACCTCTCCCAACACAATAAACCCTAATCTGGCAGTCTGGCGACCTCCCCCCCCCCCCCGGG
>JAULKM010125137.1:0-20290 GCA_032355605.1 Rubia tinctorum | reverse complement strand
CAACCCTTGAGAAAGACCTTCCTGATTTGCATATTAACTTCTCTGTGTTATAACTTGTGAATTATTTGAGTGATTGTTCTTCATATCTTGAAAGTGATTATGTGAAATTGTGAGAAAATATTCATTTCCTATCCGATTTTGACGAAATTGATGATTAGATTTCCCGATCTTGAATATTTTTATTTCAATTACTTTGAAAATTGATGATTTCCAAGTATTTTAACATGATCCTTTACTCCTTGGCAGGGGAAAATTTGTCGTTATAATAGTAGAATCTAGAGTCTTTAAAGAATTTTCGTCTGTCTGGTCGTGTGATTTGTATTTGTATTTTCTATTTTCGTAGGGTTTTAGATAGAGTTTTATAAGGGAATGAATACTTATGAACATTGTGGATTATTGATTGATCTTATATGCTTCACTTCATACTTGAGGGAAAACATGATTTAAGTGTGAGGATATTTGACGCGTGTTCTATTGTGTTCATATTTTGTGGGATTATTATGATTTTATTGGGATATAATCTGCACTTTTAGGTGTTTCTGGTGCAGGAATTAATGGAATATGAAGAATTGAGAGGGAGCTATACATTGTACTATTTTCCCTTAACCAACGATTTTTCCCACTGGATTTTCCAGGTGAACGTATTTAATAAGGCGATGTGCTCCAATGAAAAATGTTCTTATGTTATAAGACATTATTCCAGGGATTAAGAAAGGGAGGCAAAAGCAATATTGCTGGAGTTATGGGGTGAAAAGTGAATTATTAAGGAAACATGGATTTGAAGCAATTAAAGATATTCACTTTCCATATTGATAAGGATTGTATTATCTCTTTCCAATTGAAATTCCTTTATTTTAGGAATTAGTTAATTAGAGTTAGAATATATCTCCATTTATTTTATTTACGGAAGAAGAGTCTGAATTATATTGGGATTCGGTTTAGTGTAATTAGGCAGCCGTACGGTATATATACCGGAGGGTTTTCGAGACACACACATGTACATAATGTAGGAGTAGTTAGTAATAGTATTATATTAGTTTTGTTTAGATTTAGTTCATTCTTTACAGCGGCTGATGTTAATTACTGAGATCTTTGGATTGAATTTATTACATTGACATGCTGACGTTGATTTCAGTGTGCATGCAAGAATTGAATTAGCATCAGTTCGTCACGGTTTGGTGATTTTATTTCGTTATATTTATCATTTTCGTAAATCATGTATATTATTTATTTGTTTAGTTTAATTATTATGAGTAGTTACTTTATATATCGGCATGGAATAACAAGCATTAGTTTATGAATGGCGAGGGCTAATTGTTTTATAATTGATTCTTATGTGTTCTTGATTGTCTTTTATTCTTGATATGTTTAACCCTGATCAACTTGAATATTATTGGGATAATGCTATCTAATTCCACCAATACATAATCGTTGAAAAGGGTTAGTAAGTAGCGGGTTCTTGTGAAAAACAACTAACTAGCTAAGACTGTAATAGCAAGGTGGGGAACAATTAAGTGTGCATTACTACTTGCGAATACTTGGGTAATTGTTATAGTAGGTTCTTTTCATTCTTAATGCTACTGAGGTGTGTATCTGGTTCAGCAAATACTTTCCAGGGGCATCATGGTAGGAGAAATAATTGATTAATTATAATTGATCAATTATCGACAAGGTAAGAAAGAATTGGTGATGTTAATCGTGCCTACTTTCTTATAACTGATGGATACGTAAGGATTAATTCATCATTGCGCCTATGATCGATGTTTAATTAATGTGAGTTATTCCGAGCCAATTACATTCATTATATATTTTTTATATTGTTAGTTTTCATTTTATTTCGTATTTGATATTAGTTATTTTCATTCTTAGTCATAAATAGATTCTTTAAAATTAAGGTGTGATGTCTACACCAAATTTTTTCTATCTCGGTAGGTAATTTTATTATAGTTATTGCTTCGTTTCTCGTGGGATCGACTCTGCTTACTACTGTGCTAATCTCATCTTTGGAGTTTGCAAATTATTTTGGTGAGTGAAAGGACATTCACCAATTACAAAAAAAAATGTCTTAAAACAAACCATAACAAATCTATAAGAAAACTTAGGTTTACATGTAAGAAAACTTAACTCCCTAACAAATCTGGGTAAGAACTTGAAAACCAAAATACAACACATATAAAAAACATAGATTAAACTAGGTGAAGTAACATTTACAAAAATTTAGGCACTACAAGAGTAGAAATTCATACCTTTATCAGAGGAGAAGAGAAAAAGGGTGGAGAGACTCTTGGTATTCACGGGAAACTTGGAAATGATAAGCTTAAACAGCTTCTGAGGGACACTTTATTTATAGCCATTTCAAGATGACGTCATTTTGGGACCTTGTGTTGTCTGCCTCGGTTAGTGTAATGTCACACGCATATCGCATGAGCAATGAACGACCAACTCCTTAGCGACATCGCAGGTGTTAGTGGGCCAAATAAATTTAGCCCGCTAGTATAACAAATGAGCCTGCCAAAAACAATACGAATAATATCATCCCTAGAACATTAAATACGGAAATATAACATTTTTTGGTTGTGTGAACCGTTTTAGTCCACCACCAAAGGAAATAGTTGCTGAACAATTTGAATATATAAAAAATGATTGGTGAACACAAATATTTTCTAATTTAAGAATGGTTGAAATAAATTAATCATTACACGTGAGTCTTTTTTAGTTTTGGTGTATGATTGTAACATAAAAATTGGGTTTCATATGGTAGGTTAAATATTAATGATTCAATATCATAAAAATAAAATTCAACAAATAGATTCAAGATTAAATTACATAAACATCACATTCAACAAAATAGTCTTAATGTTAATGTTTGTCATAATTTGTTACAAATTATAAGTACTAATAGGGTAGGATGATGATATTGAAGTGGGCGCAGAACTATTAACCAGCTCGAAGTAGAGTGTGTCCCCAACCTTCAAGTCCTCTCCATGAAGGAACTCGCTAAAACCCTTTTGGGTCATGATTTTTAGCTTCCCGTTCCCCGAGTAGTGCATGTGATACTTTCTTCCGCGGCACCTCAAGACAACATGCGTCTTGAACTTTGGTAGGAGCGGATCAAAATGACTGGGAATGTACTAAATTATACACAGAAAACCACAATTGGTATATATGAAAATAAATTATAGAAAATTTTATTTGATAATAAAATACATGTGTAAAAGGGAAGGAATTACCAAAATCAGAATTGAACCGACTTCGTCTAGGTTAACGTATGAACGTAATGCAATGTGATATCACTGAATGAAATCCGCACACAGTCCTCATCTGAATCTCTACGGACATGCATTTGGTCAATGAAATTAGTAATAATTAAATTAGAATGTTAAAGAATTTACGGGTTAAACAAAATATCACTCACCTTAATTGGTACACGACTACTCAAACCTACACCGTAAGCCATGATTCTTGAAAATCATATTGTAACGGATGAAATGTATAGTCATAGATACAAACTGGTCTGATTGAAATCGGTTCAATTAATTGTTCGAGTCCAAATGTACATGTGATGACGCAGAACTGTCGGTATAACCAATTGGTTAATCCAGATTAGTAAGATGTATCATTCAAATAAGAATCGCAAAATTATAAATGTGCGACATCGAACGTCTATTGCATAGGCCGAAGTGGTAATGACTACATAGCGACATCGCATAAAAATCGGGCAGCGACAACAAAAAACAGCACAAACCCAGTGAATGTGCATGTTCTAAATGAATGTAGGGGACACACAATCGAACGAAAAGATATAAATGGAATGTAAAAACCCTAAACCCTTATCCATAGGAACAATTCAAAATAAACACCATAGAACACATAATTCACACACTCTATACAAACAATGTCTATGAAAAATACGAAACTGAAAGAAATATAAAGAATCAAGAAACCATACATTTGACAAATATGGTTGAGGAAATGTTGGAATTCGAGAGAAAGTTAAAAGTTTGAAATGATTTATGAGGTGGGCTCCATATATATAGTCGTTTAGAGCCCTAGTGAAATCCGCTCGGCTAGTGCGACGTCGCACCTTGGTCGACCTGACCGACATAAGAGCAGACATATGACCGATGTTGGTAACTCTGATTTTAGGCCTCACCATTTCAGCCCACTAGCATATCAAACGGGCTCGCGTTTGACCAGAACAAATATAATTGACCTTAATAACACTTTATAGTATATTAGAAATACTTATTGAATTTAATAATTTTCCATGAACTTTGTTATGTCCGGTTCGATCGAAATCGATTTGAACACACCCGGTGAACTTTTTGGTTTTTACACTTTGGTCCCTCCAAGAGGCATCACTAATACATTTTTACACTGTGTATTTGTCACTCATTTTAAAAATCATGTTGTTCCGTTTGAGGCATCACTAAACCAGGGTATTTGTCCCTCATTTTTATTAGTATTAATTCCATTAATACTGTTACGATTAGCGCTAGAAGGATGATAATTTTCACCACATGGAATCACACGAAATTACATATCCTTGCATCTTTATGAATTAATAAGATAATGAAATATCGGGCATCAATTTTTTATAAGCGCTAGTACGTTGTTAAGTATGCAAAGGTTAATTGGAAAATCTTGGCTGAGAAATCTTCGTGGGATCATGCATGTTTATTTATCATTTTTGGGGATTATAAGTTTGTTTGGGGATGGAAAGTATTTGGAATCGTTGTTAGGACTATGGGTGAACTTTTTAATTTTTGCACGTAGGTCCCTCCATGAATGTGAGAGAAGTGGAAATGTGAATTTGGAGATATCCTAATCTAATTCACAGTGTTAAGTCCAAGATATTATGATTTAGGTGGGTTAATGGAACTGGCCCAAATTATTCATAGGCGGTATATGAAGAAAAATAGGAAAAATTACACTATGGCCCAAACTTTCTTACATGTTCACTATGCGTCAGAACTCTGCACCTGACCATAAGGTCAAATGTTTGATATGGAGAATATGCGTACTGTCTAAGAGGGACGCAAATTGGTGTATTCGTCCGTCATTTGTATTAGTATTTCCATCAATACCCTTAAGATAAGCGTTATGGGAATAATAATTTCCACCACATAGAATCACATGAAATTTCTTATTCTTGGTTTTTTATGAATAAAATATTATAAAATTCCATCCATCTTATTTTAGAAAGCGCTAGTACGTGGTCTAGAGTAAATTGTAGATGATTACTTATAAGTATATAAGAGGTTAGTTGGAAGAACTCGTGGAAGAGTGTGTGGAATAAGAGCAATTTCTTTGTTACTCTCGGTTATTATAAGTTCGACTAGAGATGACAATGTTACTTTTTTAGACGATTGGAATCGTGTTTGGGACCACCGGTAAATTTTTTAATATTTACACTTATGTCCCTCCAAGAGAGTGGTAGAAGTCCAAATGCAAATTTTTCGATAATATTTTTTTATTCCTATTTTCCGACAATGTCGTTCCGATCTTGGATTGAGGGGGTCGATGGAAGGGGGCCCAATCTTAACATGGAGTATTTTACGACAGTTTTCAAAAATTACCCTTTGACCTCATGTGCGATGTCGCAGGTTTATCACCTAAAGTGAATCCATGACCAAAAAATTGACGTCTGTCATAATGAGATTTCCAGTAGGAAACAAAAATTTGAGCCAGAAATTGGAAGAACCCCCCCCCAACCCAAAATTTCTAGTAATTAAAATCAGTACCATTACCCATTCTCCTTTTAACACACTTTCTCCAAACCCTACTCCACACCATCCTCTCCATTCACACCATTACAACAATTCAAGAGCTCAATCAATTTTTCTCTATCAAACATGAACAAGTATCCAATAATGGAGCATCTCCGTGTACAAATTAATTGAGGTAGTTTTCCATACATTCAATGTTAATTTAGCAATTTAATTATTATACCTTCTCTATGTTATTTTTGTCATTGATGAAAGCTTGTATATTTTCATGATGTATGATGATTGTGTTACATGTTATATAATGTGTTATGACAGAGCAGCTAATGTGCAAAGAATTAAAAGAAGAACACAGAGAGTTTTAAGTGGTTCGCTAACAATGTGTTAGCTACATCCATAAAATGGAAACTGATTTTATTAATAGACCCTCAAGGGAAATTTCTCAGACCAGAACAGATGTTTTCAATCTCACACATATTACAAATAGATCCTGATGAGAGTTTATATAGATCTCCCAAACTACAGAATCCTAAACTAGAATGGATTAATACTAGCCTAATCCTATTCCTAAACAGAATTGGAATGACCCATTAACAAATTCTAAATAGAAAAGGATTCAGATTCAATCACATTCTAACAATCTTCACCTTGACTTGAATCCTCTCCCAAGAAACAGATAACCGACGGCAGATGCTAGAAGCTAAAAAATTGTCAGATGTATCCTAACTCTCTCAGCCCCTGAATGCCCCTCGGGCTCAGATTAACAACTATGAACATTAAGCAAGTCCAAAAAGTCAGTAGGATTATTAACACTACCGAATTTCATCACCTTTATCCTCTTCTGATCTTTAGATGATGCAACCACATAAGAACTTGACAGAGTAGAACCTCGTAGCGCATACAAGGTATCATGGTTTACATCTTTCAGAGCCACCTTTAAACCCTTTCAGACAGTCATAACTCCACCTTCACCTTGGAAACTGAAACCCTTACAGTCGAGAAGACTCGGCAATATACCATTTGTCATTGGCGGAGCATGGCTAACTTTGTTCAAGGTATTTTGAGGAGAAATCCCAACAATCCCCCTTTATCAACTCAAAATCCCAAAATATGAACATAAACATAATAAGATTCAATACAATTCAAACAACTCCCCCTTTGAATTGAATCTCCAAGAAACTAGATGCAGACAAACAGATATCTCAGATGCAGATGCATTTTTATGTGGCAGATGTACCAGATGCCCAACAATTGTGCCAGATGTACCAGATGCACGGTGACGATGCCAGATGTACCAGATGCACGGTGATGGTGGCAGATGTACCAGATGCACGGTGACGGTTCCAGATTTACCAGACACACAATGATGGTGCTAGACAGACATACCAAAGGTACTCAGATACCACCAATCAGGATAAATCTAACCATGAAAGGATTTAACAGACATAACAGATTTCACTAAGTCTAACCAGGTAAGTGCTTCTCACAGAACAGAAAAATTTAAGCAACTCCAACCAGGAAAATATTGAGAGCAAAACAAGAAAACTTTCACAATTCCAACCAGAAAAGACCTTGTGAAACAGATGATTGAATAGACAACCACCTGGAAATAACTTGTCAAACACAGCAGCTTGTGATTCCAACAAAGGCGACAAAACAAACGACTTCTCCAAATTTGCTAACAGATCACTAAAGCTCAAAGTTTTCTTCTTCTTCTTTGTTTTATTCTTCATCGTCATTTTGCAACGGAAGTATTTGATCAACCTACAATTCTGATACCATTTTTTATGCCAGGACAACTAACGAACAGAGAATTAAAAGAAGAACACAGAGAGTTTTACGTGGTTCACTAACAATGTGTTAGCTACGTCCATAAAATGGAAACTAGTTTTATTAACAGACCCTGAAGGGATATTTCTCAGACCAGAACATATGTCTTCAATCTCACACATATTAAAAATATACCCAGATGATAGTTTATGTAGATCTCCCAAACTACCGAATCCTAAACCAGAATTGATTAAGACTAGCCTAATCCTCTTGCTAAACAGAATTGAATTTACCCAATCACAAATCCTAAACAGAAAAGGATTCAGATTCAAGTCATATTCTAACATAATGTATATTGTCTTTTCCAAGATGATGCCATGTTTGTAAGGAATGAGAAAAAAAATGCTTAGATTAGGGTTGATTGTGTACAGTAATTACTTATTAGTATGAACACAATATGGATGTCCGACGTTGAACTGTTAGTCAGCCTTTACGATATAAAACCGAATTAATACTGACATCGTACATGTCAATAAAAAGCATGAAATATCTTGAATGACCGATGTCGCACGTAGGTCGACCTTGGCGACATCAATCACTATAGTTTGCGACGACGCTTTTATGAATATCCATTTTTCCCAAGTTGACATTCACGTCGTCTATGTATAACTATATTTTGTGTTTTTCATTTTGAGACTGTTCAATTATAACAAAATTTTTGTTTCTTGTGCACTGGGTGTAATAGGACAATGAGAGTTATCGATGGACTGTTGATGGATGACTTGTTATTTCACTCAACGCCTTGATATTGTCAATGCCTAACAATGTAGACAATATGGAAGTTTATCACCCTTATGTATTATTATATTTTGTAACATGTATTTAAGATATATTATATATATTTTTTTGATTTTAACAAGACATTGTTTATTTTCCCACAGGAATTGAATAATAATTGATTGTTGTATGATACTTAACCATTTCCAGAGTAATCCAATACTAAATTACATGTAATGGCTATCGATATTTAATATTATAATATTTTACCAAAAAAATTCTCTCCAGGATTAATCCGCGACGTCGCACATACCGGTGATCATGTAACACATAAGCGACATCGCATGTTCAACAAGAATGTATTTTTTTTGCAATGTCGGCCATTTAAAAAGATGTCGGCTATTCAAAAAAAATGTTGTGTTAATCCCATTCCACGTCAGCATGCACACGACATGGGTACTCCGCAACGCGTGGTGTCGCTGTTCTATAACAACGTCGCCTAGAATGATGTGGCAGACTTTCTTCTCACATTGCGTGTCTTTTTGTATAGCTAAAATCGTTTATCATATATGCCGCCGTCATGCGAATGACGTTGTAACTCTGGTATCAAATCACCGGCCTTAGTGCTATAATCGACATCGCACTTAAAACCTGCCGATGTCGCACGAAAAACTGAGGTAAAAGATATTTTTTTACCTCAGTTATGAACTGAGGTAAAAAAATATACTTTTCTACTTTGGCTACATTTACCTCAGTTTTTTCATGGCTGAAAACCAAGGTAAAAACCCTAGTAGAGCCGAGGTAATAGGTGTTGTTTCTTGTAGTAACCAAACTGAAAAAGTATTTTTTGTCAAACAAACTTTCTTGCTGCTCCTGCCGTGACTCTTCCCAATGGTTTTTCTTCCACCCATTTCGTGAAATATTTAATCGCTACGATTATAAATTTCGCATTACTAGCTCCGTTAAGGAAAGGTAAAACCAAATCAATTCCCAATTTGTCGAATGGCCAGGCTCCATATATCCCTGTTAGAGTAGACTGTGGCTTATGCGACACCGACACATTAATTTAGTATACTGTGGCTTATGCGAAACTGACATATTAGTTGTGCACATTGTTAAATATTGTTAGCCAACAATAGCCTGCTCGAATTATCTTCTTCATGATTGTTTGGGACCCTTGATGTGTCCCACATAGTCCCTCATGAACTTCTTTCATGATTTCATTTTCTTGGGTTGGTCCCACACACTTTATCCATTGAGATAAGAAACCTTTTTTGTATAAGGTTCCCCCTTCGTAAACATAGTTGTTCAATCTTAATTTCATCTTTCTGGCCTGTATTCTATCAACTGGAATTTTCCTGCTTCGAAGTAGTCTCTCAGTGGCATCATCCATTTTGTTTCTTCCGTATGGACCGTGGACACAGTTTTGTTGTCGTACTTATTACTGGCATGACCTCTACAATCATATCGTTTTGTCCCATCAATGTATCGCAGCCAGGCGTTGCCAACTTACTTAAGGCGTCTACCTTGGTTTTTTCACTCATTGGTATGTGTTGAATGTAAAAATATTCAAGCTGACCCATACCTTGGCAAACTTTCCTTAAATACTTTATTTACTGCTCTTCTCACACCTCGTAATCTCTACACATTTGCTGGACTACTATCTGTGAATCACTAAAAAGCACTTAACGCTTTTAACCTTGATCCTAATTGTAAGATCCAAACCACTCATTAGTGCTTCGTATTCATCTTCGTTGTTTGTGAGTGGGAAATCAAAACGACGTGAGTATCTATGTTCTCCCCCATCAGGATTTTCTAGTAACAATCATGCACCGCAGCTTTCTTTGCTAGACACCTCATCAATGAACAATTTCCATGCAATGTCTGTCAATTTTGATTTTCCTTTATCTATTCCAAGGTTTAATGGTGTATTTGCCCCTTGTGCATCTGCATATGTCATTTATGCAATGAAATATACTAAGGCTTGTGCCTTGATTAAAGTACAAGGCTAAAACTTGATCTTGTACTATCCTAATTCAAGTCCCCATTTGGTCATTCTGTCAGATGATTCTAGATTGTTCAAGATATTCTTGATTGGGTAGTCTGTATACACAATTATGTTATGGATTTGAAATAGCTACGTTGTCTTCTCACTGAGTAGACTAATGATACAATTAATATTTTGATTCGCAAATACCCTTTCTGCACTTTGCAGCATCCTACTGATGTAGTATGCCGGTACTTTCTTTTTCCATTCTTGACGCAATAAGGTCGAACTCACTTTATTTCTTGAAATTGTCAGATATATGTATAGAGTCTCACTTGGAATTGGTGACTTCAGCGTTGGTAATGCTTAGAGCTGCTATTTCAAAGATTCATATGCTTTCCGACTCTCGTCATTCTAGCTGAACTTCTTGGCCCTTTAAGGATGTCAAACAGTGGTAAATGTTTTTCTACAGCTTTCAAGATGAACTTGCTAAGTGATGCTAGGGATCCCATCAACACCTGCACCTCTTTAACTGTTTAAGGTTTAGGGAGATTGGCTATTGCCTATATCTTTTCCGGGTTAGCCTTAATTTCTTTTGAGGAGACTTTGTACCTCAAAAATTTTCCCGCGTCCACTCTAATTTTGCAATTCCTGGGATTCAGTTTCATTCTAGTTGCGCCTAATGTATCCAGGGTTTTTTTTTTCAAGTCTTTTGCAAACTTACACACCTTTTTGCTTTTGATCACCATGTCGTTAGCATATGCTTCAACATTTTTCCCTATTTGATTGTGAAATGTTATGTCGACTACTATTTGATATATCGCGCCAGCATTCTTTAGGCCGAATGGCATCTGTATGTAGAAAAACACTACAAAGCTTGCTATGAAACCTATCTTTTGCGCATCTTCTAGATTTATCAGTCTCTGGTTGTATCCTTTATCTGCATCCAAAAATGCCCGGACCTCGTATCCTTATATCGCTTCGACCAAATGGTCAATTTTAGGTAATGGGAGCAATCTTTTGGATATGCTTTGTTTAGGTCGGTGAAGTCTACGAACATTCTCCACCCTGCATCTGCATTTCTTACCATCACTTGGTTTGCCAACAACTTCAGATATGTTACTTCCTTCAGAATACCTGCATGAATCAAAACTCCAACATCTTCTTCGATAATTTTCTGTCTATCGCTAGCGAAGCTTCGTTGCTTTTGCTTAACTGGCCTTATCAAAAAGTTGATATTTAGAGAGGGGTAGCTATGTATGGATTGACTACTCCTATGTTGTGCACAGTCCATGTGAATGTATCTTTGTGACTTTGCAGAATTTCCGTCACTTTTCTCTTCACTTCGCTTGGAAGATATTTTCCTATCTTGACCCTTTTAAAAGTGTCCACATTATCCAAAATGAAAATTTCAGTCTCCTCTTAGAGATCAACTTGAGGTTTCGTTTACTCGGGTAAGTCGTTCTCCAAGATGGTGTTAACAACTTTTGTTTGTTCAGCATTTCTTCCTGCTCTCATTGAGACAACCATGCATTTCCTAACCGTTTGTTGATTTCCTCGTATCATTGTGATTCTCATCGGAGTTGGAAATTTCATCACTAAGTGATGTGGGGACAATATTGCTTTCATTATGTTTATCCAGGGCCTACCAATGATGGAGTTGAATGGGCTTTGTGCGTCCATGACAAAAATGTTGCACATGACTATGCAATTTTTGTCATTCTCACCTACGGTAACTAGCTATTGTATGTTACCCAAAGGTGTCTCGGCTCGTCCGGTAAAGCCTACAGGTGAGGATGTAAACTTCTTCAGATCAGTTTGCTTGAATCCAAGTTTACCAAAGCAATCAACGAATCAAATTTTGAATGCACTTCCATCGTCAACGAATACCCAGTGGATTGTGAAATTTGTAATCTTAGCGATAATGACCATCAAGTAATTATGAAGTGTTGGGAACTGCGTTTTTTTCACTAAACGTTATTGTTTCATCACAACAAAGTCTTTTGTAAGTCGATTCTTGTGGTGGGGAGTATCTAACCATAGCTTTCCATGCTTGATTAGAAAGGGTTCTGTTGATCCATGGTTCGAGAAAATTACTTCCTCTAAACCATGATTTACCAAATCATCTTCATAACCTACCGCTGTTGTAATTTTTTTATTCTTGTTCTACATATTCACCGTGCCTTGTTTTTTCCAAGGCATTCTTTACTTTGTTGGTTCGATGTAACAGTGTCCTCCATCCTTGTTTTTGTATTTGCTCAATTGACCATTTTGCATATTCTTCTCGATTTGCCTTATCATATCTCCGCAGTATTCAATGTCATGTCCATGGTCATTGTGACAAGCTTAGTAGTATTCTATAGAACGTTTGTCTGGTGATTTATCATTTGCATAGGTTGGCAAAACAACTACCTGTTCGCCGACCAAATTCCTTTTGTGACTTTGTCAATGGTGTTTCTAGAAATGATGTATCTGCATCCCAAATATTTTCCTTTGAAAATGATATTCCCTTTCCCTTTTCACAAAGCCCCTCCGTGGATCTTCCACTGTCCTTTTTTTTCCTCCCTCGTACTCTATTTAACGGTTGTTAACTTCTTTAGTCTGCACATGCCTTTCAATCATTTTCTGCAATTCTCTTGGGCTCTCTGGCATGTTCTTAGTGATTTATTTGTAAAATTCACCTGACCGCATACCTTCTATGAATGCGTCTACTGATAATTGTTACGTTAAATTGTGCACTTGGAAACTTTTAGTAACAAAACTATTGTTGTAGTCTGCTAGAATTTCATCGCTTCACTGGGCTATATTGTTTCGGTCTTCTATCGTCTTGCTAAATTTCTACTTCTGATTGAAGCGTCATAAAAAAAAGTCTGATAGTTGTGCCAAAGACCGAATACTACCACTTGGTAGGTTGTTATACCATGTAATTACTGTCATAGACAAGAGAATAGGAAAATATTTGCACAATAGTTCAAGTTTTACATCACAAAATAGCATACAATTGCGATAGGAATGCAACAATTCCTTGGGATCTATTGTCCCATCATATATTTTCACATGCAACGATAGTTTCAAATCTTTTGGCATTTTGAAATCACGAAGATCCGGTGCTAGTGATGACTGGTCTGTATCATATTCTGCCACTATATACTTTAACTCCTCTTCGTAATTAAGGCATTCAGACCTCTGACTCACTATTTTGTTTTTCTTTGAGGATTTTGGCTTAATAGTGGCTGGAAAATGGTTATACAAGTGCTCCCTATTCGATTCCAAGAATGTGCAAAGGTTTTCCTCTCCTTTTCTTGATTTGCATTGGGAGATTTGTCTTCGTATTCATCTTTACCCATGTCTTCTTTGTTGTGCTCCTGTTATTGGCTTGGAATGTATTCTTGATTTCGTCTGGGGTGCTTATTTTGGTTATGCAAGCCATTCATTTCCATGTGTGATAATTCTAGAGAATTTGTATTTCTCAGTTAGATGTGCTTACGTGAGCCAGTGCTGCTTCTCCTACATTTATAGTAAATCGCAATCATGGCTCTGCCTTTCTAGTGTTATAGATTGTGGGTTGTATCATGGCTGCTAGAATCTCAGGATCACTTACGAGTGTCTTCCTTATTTCTAGACGTGGCTCTACATTATCCGGTTCGTGGCCATGTCTTGGGATGGGTCTAAAGGCCGACGGCTTTTAGTTTGCAGGTTAGGTATACATCAATAATACCTCAAGAAAAAATTGGATTAAATCACAGCACAGAAAACTGATGTAAATTTTTTAAAAATCTTTTAACATAATGAATTCTTCGTTTATAATTATTTTTTAGAACAATCGCGGGTGCATTTCGAGCTACACGGATGTATCAACAATAACTCTTCAAAACAAAACCTTGATTAAATTACTACGCACAGTAAAACTAATTAAAAATATTCAGCATTGCATCCTTGAAAATTTTAAAAAACAAATAATCAAAGAGAGCACATTTAGGGCTGCATGGACGTAGTTACACAACAGGGAAGGTTCAAGAAAGGTGACCTAAATTATAAATAGGTCAGGAATTATTTTGTAAAATGAGGTTCATTTTGTATTAGTGAAAAATTAATGTAGGAGATATTTTGTTAATATTTTCTGCAATATTTTGTGTATATCTTGTATTTTAGATAGAATCCTTTTCCATTTGTAATTTTGTATATGCTGCCTATATATTGTACCCGGGTATCATCTATAAAATTACATGTTCATATTTTACATGGTATCGGAGTCTAAATTCTGAGAACCCTAAAATTTTCCTCTATAATTATACACGAAGCCGCTACCGCCCTCCCTTCTTCGACCACCGCCGCCGTGCTTACCACCGCCAGTGCCACCGAGAAGCTTAGTGCCGCCACCGTTGCTTCATCCATATGACACACACCATCTCCATCTCTACACGCCATCACGTCCGTTGCTCGCTATCCACACGCGCCACCTCCATTGCAACTCATGGGCCATCGCCACTGCCGCTCATGCGCCACCGCTGCCGCTCAATAATGCTACCGCTCTCCACTGTGCCCTCTATTAGCTGGTGCTCAGAGCTGATAGTTTGGACTCTTCCGATCTTTGCTATCAAGCCAAAGATTCTGCCGTCTTATCTTCCTCGGATCCTTACTATGTTCATCTGTCATATCACACATGTTTGTTTATCTCTTCTGTCATCTTGAAGGGTGATAATTATGATGATTGTAGTTTTGTTATTTGTAATGAATTTAATTCCAAGAAAAGTTTGGTTTTCTTGATGGCTATATCACCAAAACTTTACCTAGTGTACCTTTTGCTAATGATCAGAGTAGTGTGAATTCTATGCTTGTTGGTCTGATTGTTTTGACTCTCGATCCATCCATTCGTTTTGTTATCCCTTATTATGCTTCGGTTAAGGAGTTTTGGGATGACCTTCAGTAACGCTTCTCAGTAAGAAATAGCCCACGTAGGTGTCAGATTTGTGCAGACACTTACAACTGTCATTAAAATGTCAAGCCACTGCTACCTATTTTGGTAGATCTAAGAAGTTGTGGGACAATCTGCTTGTTTACATGCATCCACGAACATGCATGTCTTACCCAGACACCTCTATTGTTTAGGTTGAACGTGAGAAGGATATGGTTCATCATTTTCTCATCGGTCTAAATGATAGCTATGTTACTCTTCGCTCATATGTTCATGCACATGATTCATTACCCTCGCTCAACAAGGTTTACTCGCTCGTTTTTCAAGAATAGCGCAAGAAGACTTTCATAAATGCCAGTGATTCTGTTAATTTGGCAGACACCATGGCTTTTGCTGCCCGTCTTCAGGCATAACCGTCCACTCCGAAATCCATCACTGCCACTCCGAAAAACACCCCAGCTACCACCATTGATCATCGGAGTCTCACTTACACTCATTGTGGCAATAAGGGTCATAATGTCACCATTTTCCCCACATTATTGTATACCCGGATTGGTTCACTAAGAATCGACCACCTGGATCAGGCCCAAAGGCTGCTAGAAATCCTAAGACTCGCTCCCACCTAGCACGCTGATATGAATCTCCTTGCGAAGACTCTGAATTGTGAAATTTTAGATATTTGACTAAATGATGTATTTTGAAAACCCTAGTATAGCCACACGAACTGATCAAAACTAGCCATCGGGATCTTGAACAACTCAAGTATTGTAACCCTAACTAGTCCTCAAGATTAGTTCACAAATCAAAGGTATTAACACTTAATTAACCCGCATGATTAAGCAACAGTGAAGACGCTCATAAGCAATGAGTATAAATTTAAAATTATGAATATATGATTGATAAAAATATGTAGAATGTCTCGGCCAACCCCCTCTATTTATAGGGTGAATTTCGGCCATAAAACCTAATCACAAATGGAAACTGAATTGACTTATGGCAGCATTAAGAAGCTAAAACCACATATAACTAAATATCCTAAAAATAAATGGTAATCTACTCAAATTTTTCTCCAAGTAACCTTGAAGAATATTACCTTATATAATCTTACCAAATCTAAGTCTAATAAGAATAAAACTGCTTGAAGTGCAAGTTGGTCAACTTGCCCCTTTGGTGAGCTGGCTTGAGGCTAGAGAGTCTGGAAAGCTTACATCTCAACCCAAGGTTAATCCATGCAATGCGAGTGCCTAGAAATTGAGAAGCGGGAAGGAGGTACTCAAAGTCGAGAAGGAGGTCGTGCAAGAGGACGACAAATTTGTGGAGAGCAAAAAGGCAATCTCGAAGAAGAAGAGATAGTAGTTGAGGAGGAGCCCTCAAAGGAGCTCCCCGTCACCGAGGCAAGGGTCAAACCAACGAAGCTCAAATTTGCCAAGTAGTCGAGAAGGTTGAGGTTTGCATTCCTATTCTTGATGTCATTCATCAAGTTCCCTCATATGTTACATTTTAAAAAAATGCTTGCTCTAAAATAATGAACAAACCAACTAGAAAAGTAGGTTAATTGAAAATAGGGGTAGTAGCCACTTTAGCTCATAAGAACATACCTAAAAAGTGTGATGATCCCGGAATGTTTTCGATCCAGAATGTAATGATTGACTTAGGTGCCACTATCAATGTTATCCCTTTTAGCCTATACGAGAATCTTAATATAGGTGGCCTTAAGGGCACTAGGATTATTGTCCAACTAGCCGACTATTCCCAATCTAGCCCTAGAGGTATAGTTAAGGATGTTATGGTTAAAGTAGGCAAGATAGTGTTCCCGGAGGACTTCTATATCCTTGATGTAGTGTACAACGGAGATGAACCCCCAATTTTGTTGGGGCGACCATTCTTGAGAACATCATGGACCAAAATAAATGTTCATTTTCATACACTAACCCTAGAGGATGACGTTGACTAGGTTGGGTTTGAAATTTACAATTCTAAGCATGAATCACCTATTTCTTCTCTTACATGCAATGACATAACCTTACTAGATGAACTTATTGAATGTGATGATACTTGCATGATTGATGATGATGACTGCCTTGATGAGAGTGATGAGAGAAATCATATTTTGAGCTTTGATTGTGAAAACAATGTTGATGACACATAAGCCATGCATAAGTTTATTGATGATGTTTATATCATGGATTGCTTTTCTATGCTCACTAACTTGCAGCGATTGGTGGAGAGTGACGAGAACTTAAAACCTCCTTGACCACATCCTAAACCCAAGGAAATGACTAATGATTCAACATTAGATAATGATGGACATACACTCTCCATGGCGAACAAAGATCATGAGGGTAAGGGTGACACTTTATGGAGGCCTCTTCACAAAGATATCATCATGGGTGGAGTCATAGACGGTGATTCGGAAGACCAAATGGTAGGTTCGTTTTAAGTAGAATGAATGAAAAATAGGTTGTGAGAATGAAAATAAAAAAACAGCATTTTTCCTTGCTTTGTTTTGATGTTTTTGGTAGTTGAAATTTTGAATGTTTATGTTTGTGTGATAAAGGATTTTGTTAGGAATTTTGGTTAACGAGAGAAATTAAAATACTGAAATATAAAACACTTCAATCACACCTATGGAGATTATGATTTTCCGAATAGTTAGATTTACTTAGTATTTATTTTCTTTCCATAACATTTATAACAATTGGACCTAAGGCCTCAGGTTTGACCCTGATCGCTTAGAGTGCATCAAGCCTCAAGGTCCTAAAGAGGCACCACATCCAGGTGCTATTCAGTTTGCACAGAGATTGGAAAATCAGGCTTTGGACGACAGTTCATCCGTTCAAGATCCCTAACATATGTTGGGATAGGATCAAAATGTGCTATCATTGGCATTTTGGTGTGGCTTCGGGGAGCACCCGCTTGCCAACCCAGCTTGCACAACAACGGGGCTCGAGGTACATCCAATGAGAGTTTCCTAGGAAGTGAAGTTGAGTCATTATAGCTGAGAGAAATGAAAATTAAAGGTAAAGTCTAAAACGGTAAAACATTCGCCACAATTGCAAAAAAAAAGTGACACCTGGAAATCATGCAATTAATTGCTTGTTGATAGTGATGATTTTGTGTGTTGGATAATATTTTTAATGAAAAATTTGTGGGGTGAATGTCTAAACCATAATTGGACAAACCTAAAAGATGGTACGTGCATGCATTTTATGGTCATTCATCAATTGTTATTGAATAGTTGGTTCATACATAGTGGATGTATATGTTGAAACTACGATTATTACTCGTTCAAAATTGTATAAATTTGAGTGACATTCAATTCATACTTTTGAAATTTTCTATTTACTTTTAAAATAAATTGTTGTAGTTCCTCATAAAAGTATGTATGAAAGCACGAAACAAGTAACTGATTCAGCTCTCTTATACGACATCTAACCCTGCATCGACACATTAATATCAGCCGGCTTATTCGTCATAACATTTTTCATCGAGGGCCAGCTCTCACCAGGAAAGGAAGTGGTGGGTGTACAGAAGGGGTCATCAACGTGATTGCGATTCTTCACACTCGAGGCCAGATATGCAATAGAAGTTAAAGCTGCCATGATGGCTTTCGAGTTTTTGATTCTTGGATTTCTGCTTATGCTGATTTCCAGCCAAGAAGTTGGCCAACTTGGCTTGTACGACGGTAGGGCTCGAGGTACATTTGGTGAGGAATTCGACAGAAGTGTGGCGAGGCCATTATATCTGAGAGATAAAAAAGGAAAAGAAAAGTCTAGAACGTTAAAACTATTGTCACATTTGCAACAAACGTGACACCTAAAAATCATGCACTTAATAGCTTGTTGATAGTAATGACCCCATGTCCTGGATTGTATTTTTACTGAAAAATCTGTGCGATAGTTGTCTAAACCTTAATAAAACAATCCTAAAAGATGGTACGTGTGTGTGTTTCCTGGTCATTCATCAATTGTTATTGAATAGTTTTATACAAAGTGGGCATGTATATTGAAAGTACGATTTTACTCTTTTAAAATTGTGTAAATTTGAGTGCCGGTCAATTCATACTTTTGGAATTTTCTATTTACTTTTAAAATAAATTGTTGTAATCCCTCATAAAAGTATGTCTGTTCAGACTTTCAAAAT
Source organism: Rubia tinctorum (assembly GCA_032355605.1). Lineage (NCBI taxonomy): Eukaryota > Viridiplantae > Streptophyta > Magnoliopsida > Gentianales > Rubiaceae > Rubia > Rubia tinctorum. Next base: position 972 of record JAULKM010125137.1, on the reverse strand, counting down.
TTCCTATTTAATTTGGTGATAAATTATTGTAATCAATCCCTCGTAATAGTTTTAGATTGCTTAATTTTCATCTTTTTCTTTTATTTCAATATGCTTTAACACTGGTTGTTTAGATGACTCAACAACTAGGTTGAAGGTAAATTTAATAAGTATATTTAATTCAAGTAAATTATTTTAATACTCCTATATTTCATTAATTTTTTATAGTAAAAAAACATCCATAAAATGAATTCCATGTAAAAACTCGTTCAAATATTCATGTTGTATACGAAACACATAATTGGCACGGTTGTTGCATGAAACACATAATTGGCACAATTTTCGCATTTTATTTTTCCCTACCAGATTCTTCTAAATTAAGAATGTGATTCATTTCTCTATATTGTAATTAACACACTCAGTGTGTTATAATGTCCGTTATCAATTATGCGAATGAAGCAAGTGTGCAAATGCATCACGGACAATTGTTTTTGGGTTCAAAATTCCCATGTTTTCTTAGACTTGGTGATATGAATATCAAAGGGATATACGGAAGGTGCATGTGAATGTACGGCATTGTCATTGGAGTAAATTTATAATTTCAATTATGAATGTGTGGACGGAGTACATGGTTTGCATGAAAAACATCTCCAGGAAACATTTGACTATCATTCCAGGAAAGTCTAAAACACTTTGTTCAGGAATGCACAATACTCTTTTTTCCAATGGGTTTTTTAGTGAGGTTGTGTAATCTTGACGTAAAGGCAAGTGAGAGATATGAAAAACCAAAACCATACTAGTGTTCCTCCTCATTTCATGAATCCCGGAAGAAAGAAGCAACAATTGGCCACATTGGCATTTTAATAGGTAGATTTTGGGTTGAATATTATTAGTTAGTTAGTTGGTTATTTTCGGTCATTACATTAAAATGGTAGCCGAGATTTATTTATGTTAGGATTAGATTAGGACATTTAATTGTAGTTATTTTAGGAC